>CASHTH010003989.1:0-29455 GCA_030341885.1 Geodia barretti | reverse complement strand
TTCCAAAATGCTGTTTTCTCTCGGTCAGATAACAATGAGTGTGAATGTTTATGCTCTGCTACATACACAACAACAGGGACAAACAATCTAGTAGAACCTGGCTTTTAAACGTGTAATTGCAATGTAAATACGTGAAGATGCAAATCCGATAACTGGTGGACCCCACTGTAAAAAAGGGGTGGCACAGTCACGGGCAAAACTCAAAATGTTTAGTGGGCCGTCTATGAGAAAGACAGTGGTTTTCCAGGAGGAGCTTTGTCACTCCACAGCACGACTCCCTGCAGCCTACTCCCAACCAAACACGGGCTAGGAAGAGCACACAAGCAAACAAGAGACGACGAAACTCGGCGGCGCTAGCAGACCAAGCTCGAACGGTTCCATAAACAAACCCGCACGGACAGCTTACACCGTATTCTGCCTTCCAGAGGCTTGTGAAGTGTGAGAGTAAGTATTTGTCGAGTTTTTCGAGTTTGTTTCTGCCTGCCATTTTGTTTGTCGGGCAACGTCAAAAAAAATCTGCCCGTGACTGTGCCACCCCTTTTGTACGTGGATTTCACATTTAAAAAGGACACAGGTTATTGTCAACCGACCACCATGGTTAGCCAGGCTGAAAAATGTGAATCCACAAAAAGAGTAAAACAGACATTTAGAAAGAAACAAGCTATTTTTTAAACCTACATATGCAGGAGTGGGTCAGTATACTAACATTACTGTACATAGCATCGGTATATGGGGTATGTACCTATTTCGAATAGTTCATTAAGATTGAAATCTCCAGTTGAAATATTTGCCTGCCGCTTTAGAAATTGACCGAATGGATGAAATCCTCTTGTAAAAACAAAGAACATAACACAACCCATTGAGAAGATATCAGCAGCAAATGTCTGTGGGAAAATAAGAAGAGTTTTATCTTAGTAGCACATGTGTGTTTTCTGTGTGCAACCATAGAGAATGTATATGGAGGGAAATAAAATATGCCAAGGCCAATAATAATAATCAGAAGAAAATACCAAAAATTACTATAAGTGAAGAAACTTAGAAAACTGTATGTACAGAAACTGGTTGGTCACGAGATATGCACGAACCACAGTGATACCATGTTGTCTACCCCATTGGAATGCAAGTGCACAATTCACAGAAAAGCCTGCATACACACGCTAACATCAAACTGAAATGCTCACTGCCTAAGTACATGCTCTAGCTTATAGGATAGCTTGCCATCCTGATATTGTTTAAAAGGCACAAAACTTGCAACCGAACAAGGGCACCCCAGAGGGACAAACAGAATTGTATGCACGGCTCTAAAGCCCGTGTGTTCCCTTTATTCAGGGGTCAACAAGTCTGATACGGCAATTAAAAAAACAGTCCTCAACAGCCTCGTGGACTTAAGGAACATCCACAGTGCACATCTACGATCAGAGTGTCATACTATTCCCACACTACAGACTTGTGTATAATTATTTTAGGGAATTCAGGGGGGATGCCCTGTGTTCAACCGAACCCGTGTTGCAATCGGACCTGGGGCAAAGCCGGCTGAGCAGATCAAGCGCAAGACAGCTGAAACTTGGTTTACGAAGACTATTACCTGAGGCTGCTTGCTGAAGTCTCAAGAAACATACCAAAAGTCTAAATAGTCCATAATTTCCGAGCGCGTTAGCGTGAGGCAACTACTCCGGGTTGTATTCTCGCGATATGCGGACGTATGTACGTGTCGGTCACGCTTAAGAATGTCAATTAGTCACGCTTAGGGAAATGTCAATTAGTCACGCTTAGGAATGTCAATTTCCGCCGTGCGCGCAGCTTCGTAGGAAGTCTGGCTTCGTGTGCAGCGCATGCATGAGCGGCCTCAGTCGGCGGATATCGGACTGTTTACGCATTGGCTGGCAGGCGCGAGGCAAAATATGCGCGTGCGCATTCCTAGTAACTTTTAATTAGTACTTTAATGCTCAAAATTGAACCAGAAACTACCTCAGAGGCCCTAGAATCACAATTTTCTTGGGGGAGCATGCCCCCAGACCCCCCTAGAGAGCATACTTAGTGTGCAGTCGCACCATCAACCCCCTTAATCCGCCCCTGTGAGTTGCAGACAGAATATGGGATTTGAGCCCACTTCCTCTTGCTTTCCAGGCGAGTCTGCTACTACTTGCTATAGCAAGGCCAACCAAAACTAAACTAATTTTTGCGGGTACTCTTACTCATAAGCATAAGTTAGAAATTCAAACTGAGGTTACTTTATTGTAATAAAGCCAATGAGCGACTATGTGCTGTCACATTTTCCCCTCTGGGTCTCCCATGTGTACAAATGGTTATTGCGTTTTTAATATGGAAGCGCTATTATACGGAAGTACAGTCAGTGTATCTTTCCCCCAATCCGTTTTCAGCTGGAAGTCAACCATTTATAGCTGATGTTCTCAGTAATATATCTTGATCACGCTTTTGTAGCTTTGCAGAAAGAGACTTTGCTTCATTTAAGATATTTTTAGTGATGAGGAAGGTTCTGATGGTTTGAAATGCGGAGAGAGCGGCCTTAAGACCTTGTGCTCGTACTTTTGTTTCACTATCCCAATTCCAAGCACCATGTGATGATGTAAGTTGAGGGTATGCTTTTGGAGACACAATGGCATCGAAGAAGGTGATCAGTAGCACTTCGAAACGTATGTACCTTTCTACCCACCTACACAGTCCTTGTAATTTGCTGTGGGACGATACTGACATTAACTTCATTACAGTTACGTAATTCAAACATGCTCTGTCTCTTAGACAGGAAAAATTTGCTTTATTAACCCTCGGCGCGCATGCGCAGCAAGGGTTACATTACTTGGTCTGTCTGTCCGTCTGTTACCGTGTTTTCTGCCATCACGCGAAACAAACAGGTTTAAAAAATGACACCAACGGGTTCAGCGCTAGACTGGCTTCATTTTAAAAATGGCAATTTTCCTTAAAAATACTGCGTTCTAAAGTTATGGCGTGAAAACCAAGCGAACGAGCCAGGCTTACCTCCACCGGGTCCGCTTGCTCTGTGTATCTTGAAGGCACAAGAAGTCAAAACGAAGGGCGTGTATCGACTCCCGCATGCTATCTACTGCTATAGCTAGCCCGTGTCAGACTCTCCATGAGCTAAACGGTAAGTGTTGTATAAGAACCCATTTAAGTTCAGCTAAAACAAGAGGATTAATTACAAAAACATGGAACAAATAAAGACAAAGAGAACCTTGTGCTTTAGCTCAAGATGGGTACATGGTAATGCAGGGAGGACCTAACAACTCCCTCGTTCTCGTTCCCAACTACGTCATGGTAACCGCGAGTGGCACACACCACAAGCTCGCATCTCTCCCTTCCCCTCCTTATTCCTCGTCTGTCCCAGGAGACCACGAGTAAACGCATACTATTATACCCCAACCCACTAATTAGCTGTACTGCGCATGCGCAGTTTGCCGAATACTAGAGTGGACTGCGTAGCGCGTCAATATAATGTAAGCTGCCAGTTGTACAATGCTTTTCTATGACATAATCATGACATATTGTGTTGTGCAATGATGATCTATGACATGTGTTGTGCAATGATGTTGCAAAGCTAAAAAATAGTAGCAACTGCCTGTTGTGCAATGCACATGATGAATTAGTCCAAAAATAGTCTACCCGTAGTTACTTAGCTATATGCACAATTACATACCTCTACTCTACATTGTTCAAACTTCGTGACTAACAACAATCTAATCCGAGGGTTTGCACTTTAGTGCTTTTTATTTATAATTGAAATATGATTACTTACTTCTTGAACCTCACAAGAAGCAGCACCAGAAAGATTGAGGCAATGAGAGTAACAATGGGTGTACAATTTTTGCCTGTACACCAGCTCTACTTGATGACATCACTGCAGCTCCATCGTATGCCCGGCCACATATTCTACTAGTATCAAGGGACACACAAGGATCAGTGAGGGTTTCAAGAATATGTTTTGAATTTGCTTCTGCATTTGCCCTCTGGAGTTGGATAAAGGCCAAGAGACACTCCAAGGTTACGTAGCAGGCAATGACAGATCTACAAATCGCAAACACAGGGTAAGAATTTCTTGGTTTGAAAAAACATCTGTTGTTTCATCAAGGTAAGGTAATGCTTTCTCTCTTTCTGGATGCATATTATGTGAACTATCAGATTTTTAATGGTTTTATTAGCATGGTTTTATTTTTGTGCTCAAGATGGGATCACTTATAGCCATCAGCTGCAATGTTGCCACGAATTGGTATCCTCGGAAGAAAAATCATCTCATCATCTTATCATCTCAATGACCCCAAAAGGGTAATCCCAGTTTTGCTAAGAACCCTACAGGAAGAATTATTAGGCGAAGGATATGCTGATTTTCTTGATCACTTTGTTTCAGTAATATGGAGTCAATCCTCTCAGAAACAAGATATGGTACAGAGAAAGATCCTTTACAAGAACCTTGGATAGGTACAGAGAAAGTTACGAGAAAGAGACTTGCCCTCTCTGTAGTACAACGGTGCATCACAGTGTTATTGTGGCAAACAAGAACACCATCCTTTACCTTGGAGTAAGAACTCTGGTAAGAGGATAGAATCAAAACTCCCAATCTACTGCTACTACATTGCAGCCTCCCACGCAGGCTTTAGAACCACAAAGACACTCAAAATTGCCGTCTTACCTATACATGGCTCATTCACAAGTGCTGGCCTCTCATTGTCCGGAGTTTCTCCCTCTATCCTACAGTGTATATACAACTAATTGCGTATGCTCTCGGCTTTGGACAGACAGTAGTACCTTTGAGAAGGATGTGAGTTGAATGTCTCTAGGTATCTTTCTCTTGCTAGACATGCTGTTGCAATGACCTGAGCTACATGACTTCCTAAATTCCCTTCGTTGCAGCTGACCGTTAGTGGCAGTTAAACTGCGACTTCACTCAGTGCCGTCGTGTACTATGATTACATAATAGTCACTTGCTGGGCGGGGCGGGGCAGCGCGCGTCGCGCTCGGAACGCGCATGGTGAAGGGCGAATCCGCCCCTGACTCATCACATATTCTTCAGTTTCCTTATAAGCAAGGTGTGTGGATAAGTGTAACGTTCAGCCAATCACATCTTGCACATCCGCACACTGTTAAAACATCGGCTGAGATCGGCTAAGGTCACATGCAGCTCTAAAAGGGCACTCCCACTTGGACAAATTTGTGCACTCTTACTCACACTCGGACATTCCAAAAACAATCCCGATTATGTAATAACCTCGATTGTTATCACTCCATCCGCATGCACGAATTCGTATGTGGCAAAATAAGACATATATTTGTGCCCATGCTTATGTAGGTACGTACCCTGAGGAAGGCTCAATGTGCTAGTGATGGCTAAGCAGTTGCTTAAGTATTATTAAGTAATACTTACACACACTCATATTGCATATATTGTTACATGAGCATGCACTCTAATGTCAAAAGAGCACACAAAAAACACTTATAGCCTGGTTCCAGGTGTTTACTTCGATCTTTTGTTCAAGCTAGATCACAGGCTAAAACACCCTATTATCGAAATCTTGAAAATCACTGGAATTTTTGTAAAATGCAATAAAAATTTACCACTTTTCGATCTTGGTTAAATACTTCTGGAGCTATCCAGCCTTCTGTTCCTGCAATACCAGACATTGCGGTATATGAATGGCGATTGTGAGGAAGTTTTCTACACAGTCCAAAGTCTGATATCATTGCTCGTGTTCCACCAAGTGACGAAAAAGATATCAGAACATTGCGAGGCTTTACATCCCGATGAACTGCAAAAAGAATATTGGAATGCAAATTCAAGCACAAATGCAGAGAACATCCCTAATCCAAGTACATACAAAGATATGATAAACAAAAAGGTTTAGGTACCATGAAAGGCATAATGAAAGATACAGAGAATAGAAAGAATTGGGATTGTGTCATCAATCATTAACCCTCGGCGCGCATGCGCAGCGAGGGTTACTGTGGTTGTCGTGTGTGTCATTCATTCATTCATTCTGTCGGTTAAGTGAGAACTCACTTCTCCAGTCATAGATCGCGTCCAAAACGGGTTTACATACCCAGCGGCCGACGGAGGTCAGAAAATATGTGGGATTTTCTCTGAAACTGCCTCGTTGCAGAGCTAGAGCGTTTTCCTGTTCGTCTGGTACGGCAAGGGCGGCCATTTTAACAACGCTCATGTGTGTATACACCAAAACGCACGCGACTCTGAGGCGGCAGGCGGCCAAAGCGGCGCACGCTGATTGGGACCACGTGGCCAGCAGCCATTTTGTTTTCCTTCATTTCTCTGTGAGACTAGACTGAGAAGACAGTTGAGTTCAGTAAGTATGCCTCCAAATAATTGTAGCTCACTAGGTTAGGCTTGGGAGGAAAGAATAATCTTATCTACGACCAGTAAGTACAACAATTCTACCAGACCTGGTGATACCATTGCCCCACCCATTACTTTACATAATTGTGCGTTATCACTGCGCCGAGGGTTTGCACTTCAGTGCCTTTCATTCCTATGGCAAGAATGGAAAACCAAGATTAAAGGTACATACCATCCAATGGTCTATAGGCATGCGCAAAATATCCGTCTACTCTGGGTTCGTTGCTCTGTATATCGTGCATTTGACTCTGTCCTAAGTAAACAGCAAGCCCGGGCTATAAAGAAGTTGTGTTGATTGTGGAGACATTCTCCCAGTGCTGCTCGTTGGGTAGCTGGTGGTTGGCTTGGCAGCCCTGGGAACCAAGAATTTACTGACCTCAGGAATATGCGAGCATAGCGTTCATGTGGAATGATCGCGGGAGCGGTGGTAGTGGAAATTGTGTATTGCAACTCCACTTCAAATTCTGGGTGTGACTCGCTCGCTGTGCCTCGTGTACTGGGCCGCAACAATGCACAACTTCACAAAACTAGAGTCAGAACCATAGATTTCACATAGTTACATGTGTTCAGTAGAGTTCAATTTATAGACTTTTCACTTTCATTGTTTGTACAACGCTCACATGATAAAATGAAAAGCACTAAAGTGCAAACCCTCGGCGAACTGCGTATGCGCGGTACCACTAATAGATGGGCTGGGCTATTGGCGTTTACTCGCGTTAATCACACGCATGTGCACCGCTTATTGATGGGTTGGGCCACGCAACGCTGTCCGCGACCGTGTCAGTTTGTCGCTCTCGAAAGCAGTCGTTTCAGCAAAATCGCCATTTTATTTTCTAGCCCATGTACCGCTAAAACTGTTGGTATCGCTCATAAGCCGCCTCGTAGCCTGTAGTGCGAGAATAGTCGTAGACAGACAGACACACAGAATGACTACAGTAACCCTCGCTGCGCATGCGCGCCGAGGGTTAATAAACCACAGCAATGACATAACTAACCACCTGCTAACCACCCAGAAAGTAATGCAAGCCTACTTGTGCACTCATAGTGCATATCTACTAAGCCCTCTCTTGGGTGAAGTGCAACCTATATCTATATGTTATTAGCAAAAACAATGTAAGGTCACCTGGTGTGGAAACACGCACACATGAGAGTATTCATTTACCTATAGTACATTTAGGAGTGGGATATAAGTTTCATATAGTGCATTAAGGGGGTGGGATATAAGTTTCGTACGCAGACCTCCTCTATCACAATAGTCTCAATCCCAGACCCTCTTGTTTTAGAGGGTCTGGGATTGAGACTATTGTGATTTATTTTCTCATTTTTATGGACAGTACACCTCGACGACACACATACACACATAATAAAAATATACGTACCAATACCCAAACGATGAAGATGTGCAAGTCCTCTTACAGCATGATTGAGCACACATAATAAAAATATACGTACCAATACCCAAACGATGAAGATGTGCAAGTCCTCTTACAGCATGATTGAGAATCAATTTAGAACACTGATCATAGTTTTGAATGTCATTATTCTCCACATACTACAGAAACAAAAACAATACTGAATGAAAGCAAAACATTTTTGTGAAGCAGGAGCGATCCGAGCAGCTACTAACACTACCTGTGGTGTAAAGAAAAAGTTGCGCGATCTTTATCAACCCCTGCACTGGTGGGTGAACAAGAGCGTGATTTATCACAGGAGAGGTATCTGTCTCGTTCCCTATGCCTAGCAAAAAGGCTTTCTATAATGATTGAGATCTGCTACAGTGAACACTCAAACTCGTTGCATACACACAGTTGGTGTAACGTTATGCATTGTGGCTGTGAGTTATTTAGTATTAACAGGCCGGTAAGGGTGGCATGTGTATTATACTGCGACCTTGGGTACTAATTGCATTCCTGCACGAGAATGTATAACCGCAAGCCACCCGCAACCCGATTGGTATAGCTGGTGTGTAGCCCAGTAAAATTGGTTTGAGTGCGGTTGCATAAAAAGGTGTATTGGCGGGTTCACTTTTGAATTTGTGTGCGTCATGGCAGACTGAAGCGAAGGCATCGTGGCTTGGGAAAGGCACTTCCAATGCGTACACGAATTCAGCGCCAGGATCTATTGGTGGCACATGATTAGCCGCGGTAGCCAAGCTGTAACAACCAAGAACTTGCTAATCTCCAGCATACGCGAGCGTAGCGCTCCTGTGGCATTTTTCCCGGGTAGCGGTGGTTGCGGCACTGACTCCGCTTCAAGCTCTGAGGGTGACTCGCTTGCTGCGCTTTATGTACTGGGCCGTAATGATGTACGCAACTTCAAACCAGCGTCGAAGAACTAGCTGTTGTAATCTCAAACTGGTTCATTAGCTGTTTTATACAATGATATTCATTGCTAATACACCCCTTGCTATGGGTTACTAATTAATGCTAAGACACTCATTACCACGGTTATTAATGATAATGATGTCTGTCCGCATGGCATATTAGCAATGAATAATGTTAACATTTCACAGCGGAGGAATGCAGAACTAAGAGCTTTGTCTGTGCCTTCGATTTGAGTGCCTACAAGGCTACAAGTATTAGTAATACAATGTCTACTAGAATGTTGCAACAAAATGTGCCTTGGGATTATCAACACATTCCTGAGGATATTGCTGAAACAGAAACACCAACAGTTGGCCAAATGTAGTACAATTTTTACCATGGTAACTTATTACGTCAACTAAAAGCACATTTTGGGCAATATTGGGAACGGCTGTGGACCTGCCCCCATTATTAGCTGTCCGACCACGGACGAATGCCCTGAGCTGTTCCTTGAACCACTGCTCTGCTGCAGGCGTCCTTCTGGACGAAAAGTATGTAATGAAGCGAGCTACCCTTGAAACTATGACGTAAAAAGTGTGTAGTCACATGGTAGGCAGAGAACGTTAACTTGGGTCTGCTCATGCCTTTAATGTTCTAGAATAATCCCAGGCATAAAAATAATATGCTTATATTATACGACAAGCTTCACTATTATGTAAACACAAAGAACAAAGCTAACCTTCAGTACACCGATCAGTTATTTTTTATAGAAAAAAGAGGGAGATTTGCTCCCTGGGGCAGTGCTCAATGGTTCGGATATCACTATCCTCTGGAATATCACATATAGGGCAGAATACACAAAAGATTCTGTAGGTGGTGAATTAGAAAAACTTTCCAACCATGATATAAACAGCATTACGGTATGTTTGGCATCGCCAGACAGTGTTCACTATTACACAAGCCAAAAAAAAAGCAAAAAAAAGCACTAAATCTTTGGTTAAGTGATCTGGTAGAGTGGGCATTGGGATATCATACCCTTGTGCAAGCTAAAAATAGCGAGATTAACAATGCAGGGGTGCAGTTAATGTACACAGTTCACAGGAGTTAGATAAGAGTTTTGATATGCTAATCTAGGTTGCGTAAAAGCTAATGAAGAATATTAGAAGTAAAGAAGTGCTGGGTTGGCCTCATATGTACCTGAAAAGTGGTTCATTCATGTAAAAGCGAAAAAGATAATTGCTTATACTAGCAAACTAATTTTAAGACCCTTAGGTATATACAATGCAGGGTGTTCACCTGAAACAGGTCTATTTCCAATTCTGGTAATGGAGTCTATTGTGTGGGCAAATTTCCGTACCTTTTTCAGGGGAACTTTTGCTCCATGAGAGTAACTTAGGTAAGAATTTTTAGACTTTTCACCTCAAGGAACGCTTTGTTTATACAAGGCTGCAACACTGGTTGGCATAGTTGCAGATAGCCAAACCTAGTCCTCTCCGGCACTTCTTCATGCCCATATACGTACTCTAAAGGACACACACAAAAGATTTGACAGACCTCATGTAAATTTGTCTGACACAGCTCCAATGCAATGTACTTAAAAATACCATCTTCCTCCTGTCAATTGCAAGAAAAATATTAAACTTAAAGAACTGAGGCCACACTGAATATTTATTAGTCAGGATTTATACTCAGAATTTTAATGCTTGAGTTAACTATTATTGCTAGCAATAACTCATGAACACAATGGCTGATAGCTCCTTTTTAATAACTATTGCTGATGCCATTGGTATCCCTCTTCGGCTTCCCAGTTACAAATCTCCATCGAGAAATAATGATGCTTACCATACAAAAATAGCGTATCACATTCGGATGTTCATCTGAGTGCCTTAGAAGGTCAACCTGAAGCGTTACAGAATAATATGAAAAGCACTAAAGAGTGCAAACCCTCGGCGCACTACGCATGTAAAAATAGACCATGTGCATGCACGGTATTGGTAATTTATGGGCAGTGGGCTAGGCTATGCAGTTTCTCGTGGTTTCCCGCTACTAGTAGCTCGTGGAGAGTCTGACACGGGCTAGTTACACTAGTAGATTGCATGCGGGAGTGGATACACGCCCTCTGTTGTAACTTCTTGTGCCTCCAAGGTACGCACATTAGGCCGATCAGTTCGAGGTAAGTCAGCACAATTATGCATATTGGCTTTTTTGCTGGTTTTCACGGCATATCTCTCGAACGCAGTTGTTTCAGGAAAATCGCCTAATTATTTTCAGGTTCGCGGAGTTCTTAAGCCGCTGGTATCGCTTATTGGCCACCTCGTAGCCTGTAGTTCCATAATAAGCGTCGACACACAGACAGACAGACAGAACGACTACTGCACGCCGAGGGTTAATTACAACAAGTAAATAAAAAATTCTGCGAATTAAAAAAGTGTGGAATATAGGAATGCCATAAAAAGCAAGGAGACAAGACAGGGATGACCTGGGCATGTGATGCAGTACTACAATGGGATGATTGTTACATCTTCAAACTGTCACATCTTGCTCATGTAAATTTTACTCAACACAAGCCCTACATCGTCGCCACTCTTACTCATGAGTTTTGAATAATGTAGTGTGAAGACTGGCAAACAAAATCTGTAGGGAAAGCAGCATTGAAAAACCGGTTAGTTCCGCGAACATTGAAGTAAACACAGTCACGATTCAAAACTGAGGACCTGTCGGAGAGGGCATTTGCTACCAGTCTTACGTACATAGGAAACGAGTCATAGCTGCACATCATACGATAGAGATCACTCGTACTTTGCAACAATATAGGTCTTGTGTGGAGTAAAATTTACATGAGCAAGAAATGTCAGTTTGAAGATGGAACAATCATCCCATTGTAATACTGCATCACATGCCCAGGTCATCCCTGTCTTGTCTCCTTGCTTTTTATGGCATCCCTATATTCCAAACTTCTTTAATTCACCGAATTTTTTTATTTACTTGTCTCCTTTCATTTTTTACGGCATGAACATGCATTGGGGAATAACTTCCATATAAAAAGTAACATGTATTTATTGCCTCGGACTCTTAATCGTCATCTACATTTTTATTTCACTTCCAAAGTAGGAAAAACAGCACTTAATTGCCTGAGGCTGTTTGTACAAACTTGTAATTCATGTTTCAATGAAAAGCACTGAAGTGCAAACCCTCAGCGCACTGTGACGCGTACGCGTAAGTAAACGCATGCGCCGTACAAATAATTGATGGGCTGGGTTTAGTTTTAGCTGTTACTCGTGGTCTCTTGCCAGCTCGCGCAGAGTCTGACGCAGGTTAACTACACTACTAGATAGCATGCGAGAGGCGATACACGCCCTGCGTTGCATCTTCTGGTGCCTCCGAGGTACGCAGAGCACGCGGATCGATCAGACCGCGGTAAGCCGTCCCCGTCCGTTGTGTATTTGCATATTGGCTTTTTCGCGCTCTAGCTTTGCAACGGAGCAGTTTCAGAGAAAACCGTTCGAATTTTCTGACCTTCATTGCCTGTCGTATCCTTTGTGAGACGAACAAACACCCGAGAAGTGAGATTGAGAGTAACAGACAGACACACAGAACAACTACAGGAACCCTCGCTGCGCATGCGCGCCGATGGTTAATGAACTCTTATCATACTAAATCAGTGTACCAAGTTTCATAGTTAGAGAACCCACAATAAGCAAGTTACAGGCACAAACATCATTTACAAGTATTTATTGCCTGTTGTTGTTTACAAACTTGTAATTTGTGTTTCGATGAACTCTTATCATGGAACATCAGTGTACCAATTTTCATTGTTAGAGGTCCCACCATAAGCAAGTTATAGGCAATAATATAGTTTACAAGTATTTATTGCCTGAGGCTGTTTGTTGTAGTTTACAAACTTGTAATTTCTGTTTCAATCAACTCTCATCATGGTACATCAGTGTACCAAGTTTCATTGTTAGAGGACCCACCATAAGCATCTTACAAGTTTCTATTGCCTGAGGATGTTTATGTTTACCTTTTTATACTAATGATGGGTTGCATTTGTGTACAAAGTTTTATCACTCTGGGTATTAGCTTTACCCAATTAGCACACCTTATTTGTCTCTATCATAATGTATTGCCTGGGGCTATTTGTCTATAAATGCTCTTGCACAACCTGTCATGGATTTGTGCAAAGTTTGATCTCCATATATTACCCGGTTTTTGAGATACGCTTGTTGAAACTGAACAACAACGACGACGACAACAAGAAGAAGAAGAAGAAAATTGAAAAGTGACTTTTTGAATAAATCAAGTACCGATTATGCGATTTAAGCTATTTCTTGGATACATGCTCTTTGTGACGATACGGATCAGTCTAACGTGTGAAAATCTGGACCTAGTTGAAATTGAAAGTGAAACATGAAAATCACAAATGTATGGGAATAATGCAGCACAACCTGTGTCATCCCTATGTACTGAGTACTACCGTACTTAGTGATACCTCTGCCTCTAATTGTACCTCATGATCAGCCATTTCAAAACATTCCGGGAGAATGCGCTTGACTGCAACTTCACGCTCATCGAATGTACCCCTGTAGAAATTAACGACCATATCAACACATTTCAGTTTAGAGTGAACTATAGGCATGGTTGCTACGGGTGTAACTAGGAAATTACCCTAGGTGAGGGGGATATCAACATTTCAAATTTATTATCTCTCACTCTCGCATATGTGCGTACGACTGTTTAACATAAAGGAGCAAAGGTATTACTCTTGACGATCCTGTAGGCAATTCGAGGCTAAGGCAATTCGAGAGTGTCCAGAGTGATCTCAGACGCAAAGAATGGGTCACACGAGCAAGATTCGAGAGGAAGAGACAGCGTGAGAAAAAAGAGTGTGTATGTTCAGGTAAACTTTGTCGTGAAGTAGATAAAACGTCGGTTCTTCTGACACTTGATATTACCATGTGTTGTTTCCATGTCGCCACTTCACTTTTAAAGCTTGATGGAAAGGGAGGCAGCATATCAAGCCTTTTTGGAGATGTTCGATTGTGTCGAACCTTCCCTGTATGTGCTTTGTGAACATCACAATCCTTTGCAACTGTGAGAGGCCTTGCATAACCAAGACCATACGTACGTAGTAAGCAACAGGAGCAAGCGTGGAAGGATGCCTTACAGCGGGCAGAGCGAGCAGAAGAGGACGAACGGAGGCTGAAGATCGACAGGGAGCGTTGTCATCAGGAGGCCAAGCTCGAACGCCTTCGTTCAGTGGCCGAGGAGACGCATAAGTGGGAAGAACGGGAAGCGCGGCTAGTGCGGAGGATCTCGGAGCTGGAGGATCGACCGCCATTATGAGGTTTGGGTGCTAGTGGTGGGAGTGTTTTTTGCGGTTGCGCTAGTGGGACGTGGGAAGCTGTGGGACCGGGTGTTGTTGGCGGGGGAGGACGTGGTAAAGGGGAGGTGAGGTTTGCTGAGTCAAGAGGTGGGGAGGGGTGCCAAAGAAGAGACAGCTGCTACTACAATGGGGAGTGAGCGACTGGATACCAGTGCTCCTGAATTTACACTACCTGGAGGGCTATCATCTCACACTGAACCTGGAACATCCACAACCAGATGAGAGTCTGCCCCACAACCAATAACAAGTGAGGAAGCAACTGCATCTATCCCAACCCTACCAATAGCACCCATGAATACTCTGTCAATGAGCTTGCCGGCACAGCAGCTGCCCCCACTACCAAACTTCATAGGAGATCGCCTTGAAGAAGATGGGGAGAATTTTGAACAATGGCTCGAAAGACTGGAGTTGATTGTCACTGGGACGAGAGGGCCAAGCTCGTGAACGTAGCAACTCGACTTACTTCTAGGCCTGGTCCTACGGTTCCTCCGCAGCGTGCCAGCTACGTTATACTGACCTCAGCCCTAAGACAGAGATTCACCCCTGTTAACATGTTCAGAGCAGCCGGTTCCACGAACGGAAGCAGGGCCCGAAGGAGAGTGTAGATAGCTACGCACAGGACCTTCGACAGCTCTTCAATCGAGCATACTCGTCCACCTCAGCGTCAGGAGATGGGCACCAGATGCGACAGTCTGTGCTGGCCTAGCTGGACTGAGGAGTGAGTTGACAGCAAAACTGGTTGGGCGTGAGGGGACCTTCGAGCAACTACCGGAGGTGGCCCGTTTCGAGGAAGCTCGATTCAGAGATGTAGTTCACGACCCACCAGGCAAAACAGCACACCATCAAGTAGCCCACCACCAACTGGAAGGACCCCACAGCAGAACACTCCAACAGCCACTTCTGCGAGACCCCAGAAGACATTGGACTTGGCCAGACCCCGACTGCTTGGGGAGAGGCTGTGAAACGACGTCTACAACCGGCTACAATGAGCTAGCGGAGCTATGGGGGAGCAGACCTGGACATCATCGGACAAGCACTATGCAGCATCTCTGTCGGAAAGCACCAAGTTGAAACTGTGCTGCAAGTGCAGCCTATGGAACTCCTGTTGGGGACTGACACCCTTCATGAACTTGGATTCTCTCTCACTCAGACAGGTTCTGAAGACTTGCTGAAAGGAAAGACGACAGGAAGCGACGGTGCTCTGACCACAAGGAGCACGGAGGAGGAAGGATCAAACACAAGCACTCCTAGCACGCCCAAATCTGAGAAGGCTACTGTGAAGCTGCTCGGCTACCAGCTGGACACTCCAAAAACTCATTCGTGTGGGATTTGGGGATTCGGTTGTGGAGGTGGGGACCTACCTGTTTGATCCAGCAGTGAAAGAACTTGGGTGTAAGGGACTCTCAATGGCTGATGGTGGGAATTGACGACAATGGACCAATGACTCTTGCCGTATTCAACCGCAGTGCAGAGCCTGTTATTCTGTTGGATCCACCTGTGGCCTACGTTGATGCAATCGCGGGGGAAGAATGCGATCAAGAACGAGAGGAGAGAGTGTTGGAGGCCCCCACGATCAGCCCAGACTCAGCTGGGTAGAAGCCCGAAGAAGCCAATGAGCTACAGGAACTGGATTTGCAGATCGAGTATCGCCCAGGGAACACAAATGCTCGTGTGGATGTACTCTCTTGCTACCCGATCTCACTGATGCAAGAGGAGTGTGAAGCGTCTGAGAGCCCTGTTGTAGTAGCTACAGTTCAAGTACCTGATGAACTATATTAGAGCGGGGAGGAAAATGATGACTGCACACTTCGTCAACGCCAGCTACAGGATAATGAGCTGGCAGACATAACCCACTACCTAGAAGATGGAGAGAAGAGCCTGTGAAGTCTTACTAACTGCGCCGATGTTCACGGTTCAGGAGCAAGACAAGACCCTGAGGATTGTGCCACCCATTTGTGACAGGTTCAAGCTATTTCTTGAGCCTCACCAGGGTCCGTATTCAGGTCACTTAGACAAGATGCACACACAGTTGAGCAAGCAGTATTGGTGGCCACGAATGTGAAGTGAAGTTGCTCACTGGCGTAGAGCCAGCCTTACCTGTGCGACAAGGAGTGTTGGGTCTGTAGTCAAACCACCGCCAAAGCCAATTCCAGGTGGAAGACCATCTAGTGTTCACTCAAGCTCCTGTCCCAGAACAAGACCTGCCACCGACTTGGAAGGTCGTTTTCTTCCAAGAAAGCCAGATTGAGGACAATCCAAGCTGAGAGCAAGGAGATGTAGAGAACAGTACGTGGACATTACGTCACATATGCCTATGCTTAGCTCTCGGCATGTATTTAAGCCACGTGTACCATCATTGTGATCAGGTGGAAGACCATCTAGTGTTCACTCAAGCTCCTGTCCCATAACAAGATCTGCCACCGACTTGGAAGGTCGTTCGCTTCCAAGAAAGTCAGATTGAGGACAATCCAAGCTGAGAGCAAGGAGATGCAGAGAACAATGCGTGGACATTATGTCACGTATGCCTATGCTTAGCTCCCGGTATGTATTTAAACCACGTGTACCCTCATTGTGATCAGTTCGGTTCAGTCAGTATATACATGTTGGTGACTCCACGTAGCGTAGGCTGGGGAGAAGAGCGCACATCTGTTATTTCATCAGCCATTACACTCCAAAAAAGAGGAATTACTTACTTCCATCTTTCATCTACAATGGTCTGTCTGATTATATCACCGTTTAATGCACTAAGCTCATTATGGATCCTTGGTGAAAGATACTTTGCAATTTTGATGTAAAAGGTGAGACTTTAGATCTGGACATCGGTTGCAGCTGTGCGAAAGCATGGAAGAGGCGGGACTGGGAGATTCAAACACTCTTGGAAGCTTCCGCCCTACATAGCCGCAAGTAAGTGTACTCCTATTTCACCTGCAGATATCTTGAGATTGGTGGAGTTTGTCCTGACAACAACCCATTTCCGTTTCAATGGAGTTTTGTATGAACAGAAGGAAGGTCTCGCAATGGGTTCTCCCATCTCGCCAATCCTTGCCAACATCTATATGGAGAGTTTAGCTCTACAGTCTTCTCAGATGAGTCCCAGGATATGGAAGCAATACGTTGACGATGTGTTTGCATGAGACCTGGTGTCATTCGCTTCACACATGAAGTTGAAGAGAACTGTAAACTTCCTTTTTTGGATGTTATGGTATCCAGAGTTGAGGATGGCTACCCATTTAAATTTTTACGTCAACCTCGTCCTCAAAAATCTCAAGATCCTCATCCCGCCCCACTAAAGACAGTGTGCATTCCTTCTCTCTGAGAGAATTCGGCGCATTTTAGGACAACATAACATCCGAACTACGTTTTTGTACAACGAACACACTCAGATCCATCCTTTCCCACCCAAAGTCTCCTACTCCCATCCTAGAGAGATCAGGAGTTGTGTACGCATGTCAAGACTGTGGTTACCACTACATTGGGGAGACAGGTCTACATAGGATTAAACAGCACAAAGATGCTGTCAGGAAGGGAGAAACGGAGAAGTCGGCTATAGCGGAACATGTCTGCATACTATCAACTGGGACAACATCTCGGTTGTAGATCAGGACAAAGATTCCATCCCCAGGAAGATCAGAGATGCCCTACACATCAGACGACATGGAGGCAGATTGATAAACAGAGACAGTGGTCTGAAGGTTTCTTGTGTATGGGATCGCCTTTTACCTTGTAACCTACAGGGTATTTAGATCTCCTCTCAGTTATGTTTTTGTAGTCATCCCTGAGGAAGGTCCTCGTGAGAGGACTGAAACGTTGGTTTTCACTCACTCTGGTACAAATAAAAATTAATTAGTCATCTAAGTTATGTCCAGAGAACAAAGAAATCTTCGAGAGTACTGCAAACTGTGTAGCAGCAACTTCGATGTTGACGCACGGTGGTTTCCATGATGTCAGGCGACACGTTCAAGGGCTTCGACATGTAGATCGGTTAAGCCAGTCTTCAAGCCCCTCCGTTACGTCTTTCTATGGGTCACAAGCTGAAAGGCAATCTCATGCTCGTAAAGTTACCTCTGCTGAAACAATGATGACCCACTTCATAGCAATGCATTTGGCAGCTGAACATCTCGCAATGGTGTCATAGCTAAGCTAAGGGAGCTTCAACCAAATCTTGTTGACATAAATTGCATTTGTCACTCCCTGAATCTTTGTGTAAAGTCAGCAGTTAAAATCCTCCCACTTAAGATTGACGAATTACCTGTTGATATATTCTTTCACTTTCGTCATAGCGTTAAGCGAGTGTCTTTTTTGGAGGAGTATGCTGACTTTTGTAGCTGTGAGTATAAAGCGGTTTTGAAGCACTGTGAAACACGGTGGCTTTCTATCCGTAGAGCAGTAATGCGCATGTTACAAATCTGGCCAAGCCTAGTGTCTTACTTCACTAGTCACCTAGATGTTGAGAAATCTGGAAAAGTGAAAAATATTAGCAAGCTCTTGAATAATCCAATCCCGAAACCTTGGCTAAGTTTTCTTGGTATATTTGACAAGTTTAGTATTCTTTTCCAGACATCCTCTACCTCACTTATTCACAAAATCCAAGGTGAAACTGCTCGTCTTCTAAGAACAGTGCTCTTATTTTGTTTCTCCCGACATGCTTTTGAATCATGGGGATAATTTAGCCTCAATTGACTACACAAGCTCTTCTAACCACCTCCTGCATGAGTCGATCTACATTGGGGATGATACCACTGCTTTACTTCTACAAGTGCAAGATGAGGGGCAAGAAACTGTGCCTTTCTATAGAGAATTTCCTTCTACACAGCTACTAAAGGTTAACAATTTCAGGTCACCCCTGTGGCTTATTTTCGCAGGCCTTTATCCTCATCAAGGTAGAAACGTAACTGTTGGTCTGTTCTATGAGATTGAAAAATGCCAATACTGTTCGATAAATCACAAGTAAAATGAAGCCAGGGAATTTGTTGTCGACCCAGAAATTGATACTACAGAAAGTGATGCTATCAAGTTGTGGTTAAATGTCAACACTATGGAATCCCTTCTGGGTGAGAGGAAGTATCATATCTTATCGAACCTTGCCCTCAGTCATCAATTCCGGCACCAAATGTGGATTCGGAACACGTTTTCAGCCTGGTTAGGACAATAAAAACTGACTTCTGTGCTTCGTTATCTGCAGAGACACTGTCTGCACTCATTGGGTGTCACCTAAATAATACGTTTAAATGCTACGAGCAAAGAAAATTCGATACTACTCTTGAATAAAGCTCAAACATGTACTCGTGAAAGAAACAAGCACTATAACTCATTTCATGACTGATCATTCGGTTATCGTTGTCGTTGTACTCAACATTTTCCTTGATCACTAAGTACGGTAGTATAGGTTGTCCTGCCTTATGCCCATACATTTGAGATTTGTACATTTCACTTTCAGTTTCAATCAGATCCCACTTCTGACATATCAGTCTGATCTGTATTGTCACAAAGATCATGTATCCAAGAAATGGCTTAAATCGCTATTCAAGAAAGTAAATTCCTCTTCTTCTTCTACTTGTTGTTGTTGTTGTTCAGTTTCAACAAGCATATCTCAAAAACCGGGTAAGATATGGAGATGAAACTTTGGTATTGGAATCCATGACAGGTCGTGCAAGAGCATTAATTTTTTATTCCACAATTTTTTTTACATGTAAACAACAAAAAATAGCCACAGGCAACAGAGACAAATAAAGTGTGGTATATAACAAGGTAAAGCTAATACTCAGAGTGATAAAACTACGCACACATTTACAACCCATCATTAGTAACAAATGAAAACATTACAAGTTTGTAAAGAACAACAAACAGCCTCAGGCAATAAAAACTTGTAAAATGTGTTTATGCTATATAGTGGGTCCTCCAACAATGAAATTGGTACACTGATGTACCATGATAAGTGTTCAGTGAGACAGAATTTACAAGTTGGTAAAAAACAACAAACAGCCTCAGGCAATAACATGATGTTTGTGCCTATCACTTGCTTATTGTGGGTCCTCTAACAATGAAAATTAGAACACTGATGTTCCATCATAAGAGTTCATCGAAACAGAAATTACAAGTTAGTAAACAACAACAAAGAGCCTCAGGCAATAAAACCTTTAAATGGTGTTTGTGCCTCTAACTTGCTTATGGTTGGTCCTCTAACAATGAAACTTGATACACTGGTTAACTATGATAAGAGTTCATCGACACAAATTACAAGTTTGCAAAACAACAACAAACAGTCTCAGGCATTTTATCCCTATAACTTACTTATGCTGGGTCCTCTAACAATGAAACTTGGTACACTGATTTACTATGATAAGAGTTCATCGACACATAATTTACAAGTTTGCAAAAAAGGAAGGAGACATGACAGGGATGACCTAGTGTATGTGATGCATTAGCACAGTGGGATGATGGTTACATTCAAACTGACATTGCTTGCTCGTGTAAATTTTCCTCCACAAAAGCCCTATATTGTCGCCACTTTTCTCACAACATGAATTTGTTTAGTGTGAGGACAATGGTAAAGGGATTCTCTGGAGGGCCATGAACACAGCATTGTAAAACTCATCGTTAGTTGAGCGAACGTAGAAGTCTTAGACTGCACACAATGCAGTCACAACCAAAACCCGAGTAGCTGTCAGAGAGGGCAACACCTGTGCATTACGTGCTTAGGAAATGAGTCATTCTATGAGGGAGCATAGTCATGCTTCGCAACAATATAGGACTTATGTGGAGGAAGCAACCAATGTCAGTTTGAAGATGTAACCATCATCCCACTGTCTTGTCTCCTTCCTTTTTATCCCACCCCTATATTCCACACTTTTTAATTCTTTATTTCCTTGTATCAATACTGATGAGTGCCGCTATGAGTTGGCAGGTCTGCTACCGCAACGAAAGCTGCAGCGGACCCAGAGACTGGTGGACGAATGATTGCATAGGAGGGCCTGCAAGAAGCAAGATCTAGAGAGTCTCCTGGGCCACCTCCAGCACGCAGCGACAGTCGTCCGCCCAGGTCGAACCTTTGTGTGCCGGCTGATTGAGCTGTTGGCGGGCTTCCAGAACAGAGAGCACTGGGTATGGCTCATTAGTTCGGTATGCTCCGACCTGCTCTGGTGGAGCTGCTTCCTCTCGGACTGGAACGGCATCTCACTGACGCCAAGAGCAAACCCAATTCAACCCCTTCTGCTGTCGGAAGCATCCAGCTCCTAGGGCTGTGGAGTTTTCTGGGGCTCCCACTGGTTCCAGTGGAAATGGAGTGGGGTGAAAGCGAACTGGTCAATCACGCCAAACGAATTGTTACCGGTGGTCATCGGCCTGGCGATTTGGGGCAAGCGATGGGCAGGCTTAAACATCGAGTGTCTGTGTGACAACGCGGCGGTAGTCGCAGCCATCAATGCAGGCAAGGCGATCCCACATTAACGCACCCACTGATGACCTGGGGTGCGAAGAATACAGTGGTCGACGCCCTGTCGCATGACGCCCTATCTACATTTAAGCAGGTGGCCCCAGACGCAGACGAGTCCCCTTCCCAAATCCCACAGGCGCTGACGGTCGAAGAGCAGCCGGACTGGACATCGCAGCGGTGGGCACAGCACGTCAGTGCCTCTTGAAGGCAAGAGTGGCTCGGTCAACGCAACGGACATATCTCGCCAGAAAGAAGAAATACTGACCTTCTTCCAGGAGGCAGCCATTCCTCCCCTCCCGGTATCGGAATCTAAGCTAATCAATTTCGTCGCATCAATGGTGCATCAGGGCCTGAAGCTGCTGTTAGTGAAGTGCTACAGAACCTTCAGCCGCCTTGGGGGGGTTGGTGGGCGTAAAGGGCGACGGTGGCGCATGCGTGGGCAGTAGCCTCACCGCGTGGCAAAGCAGAGAGTGGGCAGCTTGTGTGTCTCTACAAAATACTCCCTCCCAGGCTTTGCAGAGGGCAACACAACAAGTATCTGTACATCTCCTATCAATAGCTGGATATGTGTTGTTTTCTTCCCTAGCTACGAGCTGCTCATGGAGTGTGTGGTAGAACTGTGAGATAGGTTAAAGCAGGCATATTCCAATTACTGGCTCCGGGAGGAGTGTGGAGGCACAACTGACACACAAGATTTGGCTGTTCACCATCAACAATGTTATGTAGGACAAATACATAACTTACAGTGCCTTTGACTCGCACACACAAAACTCGATATGTGCATAATTACATTGTCCAGCCCTCTGCATATTTCCATGCCTAAGACCTGGAGAAATATGCTTCATTACTTACGCAAGTGGTTTAAAATCATGGTGAATAAGGTTGTGAAAATTTTTTTGGTTGTGAACCAAAGGGGGTTGGTTTTGTAGGCTAATCATCAATAGAAGATGGAACGCATAACTTACTTAAATACTATAGTCCCATGACTTCCATGGCCCAAAACTTGCTGGATATCATAAGAAATTTTCCCAATACGCACTCTATTAGCATCTATAAAATGAGACATTGTATAAAACACATTATAGGGATGGCACCTGTAACATATCACGTAATCTACGTAAAGAAACATTGGCCTAGGATTTCAAAACAATAGTAATAGTCTAGGGGACATATCATATGACCGTATAATTATGTGTCTTTATTCTCTTTTAAGTTTCTTCATAATTTTTTCATTGTCATCATCTTTTTCTTCTTCAGTAACTGATGTAGCAAACAATTAACCTTATGTGCTGATTTGCCCCTTAACATCTTCCCGGGGGTGTGCATTGTAACAAAGCAATTGCTCTTGGTTTACGTCACCACAGCTAAGCATAGCTTTCTTGGTTGGTGAAAAAAACATCATTTTGATGCCAACCATAGGGTGAGGCGGGGTGAGGTACTGAGGTGCATGCCACCAGATTTCTTCTTCCAGATTTCTTCTTCAGAGGATCTCTTTTTTTACTGCAAGCTACCGCCTGATGCTAACTTTCTGTGTACTGAACGTCACCAGGAGCATGCAACTCACATAACCAAATGGGGGACAGATGGTATTATTAAACGTGATGTTGTATGACGACACAGACCCTTAATTAAAAGTACAGTAGCCGTCTTTTGAATTGACAACTGCGTTTTAGTTACCTTCACAACTTTACTAGTCTACGGATTGATGGCATTTTCGTGACATGGTCCGGAAAGCAACTGGACCATGTGGCTTGACGCAGCTTCCCGGTGGTCGCACCTTAATGCCCAGTAGGTGCCTGAACAAGCGTTTGCTGGCCATGCTGAGAAAAGACAAAGCGTGCTGGCTAGCCCCGCCATCATGAAACAGCCGTCCAACAGGTGTTTTAACAAAGTTTTAATGAAGAGTTTTGTTCGCCATGCCTTGATTTCGTAATTCAATAATTGAATGCTCCCTATCCCACTTTGCATGCTCCTTACCTCATCCCTACTACAAGAACATGTTCGGTATCGTTGCTGGTGCATTTTTCTGCCAGAATGTGTGTCTACGTGCCTACATAGGCACCTATGCAACTGCTGCTCCCATGTTGTTATACTAAAGCTCCTGCTTGCCTTGCTCTCTCGGGATATTTTGGGAGGGTCCAATCAGATTTCAGGATTTCTTTTCCGTGCAAGTATCATGTGATGCATGTTGTAACTCATGTAACAATCAGCGAACATGATTTATAAATCTAGTAGTCCAAAGCTCCTGGCCTTTTTCGCTTAGGTCTGTGAAGGTGCAAATGTGCAAGCACGTGATTTTCAAATTATGTAAACATCAAAAATGCGACAAAAATCAACTAAAGTTCGCAGACCCTCTTTCCCTCGCAGAGGGGCGGGGTCTGGGAACGAGACTAGGTTTGACGTGTGAGAGTGATTTCCTTTGATTGGCAAGTATATACCTCTGGGGCTCAAAGTGGTTTGGGTCAATCACACAATCAGTCATACAGAGAAATGTGGTTATTAAGCACTACAAGCCACGACACGGCCTATTAGTGTTACCACCAGTTTTAGAAGGATTCAGTGATTTTCCAGGAAAAAACTGTGTTGAGTGAGAACAAGCGAAAAGCACTGGCTTACCTAGACATGGTAAAAGTAGCATAGAGGGACAAAATGTCCAGCATTGCTCTGTACACTACCAACTAATACAACAGCCTTGGTTGAGCAAGAATAAGGCTCTGTCGATGGGTTACCATGTGGGGAGGCCTGGCCAATCAATTACTTGTGCATAATATGTGTATTGTGCACATTTGAAATGTTGTATGAATTACAGCGGTTTCCATGCTTCTTGCACCTTCAAAACGCAAAATGGTGCGTTTTATGTTCTCTTCAGCGTGGCTTATTGTAGGCTGGATCCAATAACATACATCTGTCTGGGTGTAATTCAGTGACAGTCTCGCAAAACTGCAAAGGAATTTTTTTTGCCAACCATGGCAACAATCAGTGGTTGCTCCTTAAGTATACCTTAGAGTGACAATTTGCTACCTCTCCTATGTACTCACTATTGAGACACTTCTAAGGGTTGCTATTTGGGCACCACCAAGGAAAAAGAATATTAGGAAATTCGGTAGTCGTATACGCTAAGCATACAGCCAATTGACAACAAGGCTTACATGAGCGCAGTGGCCTCAGACTATATCTGTCTATGTGGATTATAAATACTTACTGGTAGTTGAGGTAGATTCAACGTTGTTGTCTGACTGCATCTGGCAAACAGAAAGAATGAAGGCTGTAGTTGTTGTATAAGAAACAAATATAATGTATTAGAGTGTGAAACTGGGTGTATACAGGTGGGTGTATTAAAAAAATTGTTGTAGACAACGGTAACAAAAAAGAGCATCGACCATCATGTAGTTCTCTGACACTCATAGTGACCAGTTATATCAGTAGGCAAGCAAGCCTTTGTGTAACTACAGATACCAGGTACCGCTGTAGGTCAGCGCTCATGAACCATAGTATTCGCTTCAACTAGTGCATTGACTGTGGAAGTAAATGGAATTGACAGAGAGACGGACTCACTAAGTACCATAATCCTTACTACTTCGCAATTATCCCACAAAATCTGTGGGATACAGGGATGGATTGAACCTCAAAAAAGGAAGAAATACCACACGTCCTCTACAGTAAGATGAGTACACTCAGCATGGTATTAACCTAAGACACATAAAGGTGTCCATTGTCTCTACAAAAAATATTTTATATGGGGGTTTTAATACAAGGTGTCTATACTTTGTACATACATGTTACTTGATCATATATTAGTGGCGTGGAAAGGGTTAAGAAACCTCTGACCTCCTCTGCATCATAAATATGCAGCAAGCTTAAACAAGCATGGGCACACCAACTGTGTTACACAGCAGTCATGCAGCCGAGTAAACTTTATCATTGCATAGTACGTGGTAGGCTAGCTGAGAGCTGGAACAGCACAAAAAAGGCAATAAGAATACAGTTAACTTTGTATAGAGAAAATTTAGAATTGCAAAGCTTACAACACATTATGAGCATACTGACACTCCCGGAACCAATCACATAATCCTTCCTTTTTCTCCTGGTGATACCCGCTCAAAACCCGTTGTGGTAGTTACACACCAGAGTTATATTGTTGGCAACTCTGGTATAATACAACATTTCTATGTATAGGTCCTACTGGAAAAAAAACATAGTTATTGTAAGTGATAACTTGACAAGTGTTGGCATACTCACAATGTGTTGTACCACACCTATCTGTCCTCCTTTCTTCATTAACAAGCCTTTTACTTTTAAGTTTGTAAGGAGCAAGGACGAAAGACAGAGATGACTTCTGAAAAGTGGTTCAACAAAGAGGTGTACACACACTGGAATAACATGCTCAGTGACATTCTCTACCACACAAACACCATGGGACTAGAGCTAAAATATGAATGAATGAAATCCTCGACACATTACGCATGTGCGGCACCGCAAATTGATGGGCTGGGCTATGAGTATGTGTTTACTCGTGGTCTCCATGCTAGTTGGTCGTGGAGCTTCACTATAACTATAAGATAGCATGCTGATGCGGGAGTCGATACACGGCCTTCGTGGTGACTTCTTGTGTCCCCGCAAGGTACAAGGAGCAAGTGGATTGGTTGAGGTAAGCTGGTGTGATATCCATATTGGCTTTTTCACTTGTTTTCACGGCATATCTCTCGAACGCAGTCCTTTCAGGAAAATCGACAGTTTATTTTTCAGGTTCACGTAGTTCTGAAGACATTGGTATCGCTCATGGGCCGCCTTGTAGCCTGTAGTGCGAGAATAGCTGCTGACAGACGACAGACAGACAGACAGACACACACACAGACCAAGTACTATAACCCTCGCTGCACATGCGAGCCGAGGGTTAATAAGCTCATCAGAAAGAGTATCAGCTCTTGTGGTTTTTGTTACAGTTATATGGTTGCTATCCCTCAAAGTTGAACTTAAAAACAATATGCTGACAGGTTATGGCTTGTGGGACGACAAATATGCAAGAGCAAGTACAACTTGTGGGTATGTAGGTGACCCACTATACCATTCATGCCTCTCTTGTCTCCATGCCTCTTCGCTAACAAAGTTTTGGGAACAAAAAAGTGTGAACAGTGACTGATGGTTATCGGTAATTTTTGGTGGGTTCTTCATTTCAGTTTTGATTTGTTGGTCAACATTTTTCATTGTTCTTAGCTTAGACCCACGTTCATAATCTGTTCTTCTTATGGTGTACTATGCATTGAGTAACGAACAGCGAGCCAAAACTTGGTCTAAATTAACAAGGGAATTTAATTGTGGACCAGTGTATGAAGGTTTCATTGGTAGAGAACACAGCAAAAACAAAAACTGCAAGCACGAACATAATGTAATGCTAGAGGTTGTTTGTTAACAAACCTATAAGATTTCAGCTGCATAGCAAGGGCGGTTAAAGTAGTGCAGTTTTATTGTTTTCACATTCGCTCTCAGGTTTAGTAACTAGTTTTATTCCAAATATGGTTTTCTCTGTTAGATCTTTTAACGCATGCAATAAAAAATGTTACCAAACTTTTGGAAACAAAGGCACCACTGTCGGGCATATGCTTTGACAAATCCAAGGTCGGTCGGATGTTACATTTATGAGCTTATGAGGCATGTCTCTTTTCCTGGCATAGTGGCATTAAAAAACAATTGAGATTCAACAATATTGCATGGGAGTATATTTTCAGATACAGGCTGAAATGTTTATGCATAAGCTGTTGTATTGCTCCCACGTTACATTACCAAATCCAACAAACTAATCAGGAAATCTCACTCACAAAACTATTGCTTTTTACCTGGCCTCCAGAAAAAAACCAAGCAGTTAAAGCCACAGCAGATCCGGTTATGATGAGTACAATAGCTTCAACAATAATAAATGTCATATAGCCATCAAAAGAGAGTAAATCAGCAGAAGGAATATTTTGACGAATCATTTCATCACTGGAAGCCATAGCAAAACCTCTTTTAAATTCAGGTGCAAAAACATATTTAATTTCTGAGATTGGTGGTAATGGATAGTGACCACTCCGAGCAAATTGCTTCGTAATATCATTGATAGGAAGGTTTTGTTCAGAATCTGGTCCTTCAAGGAGTGGTAGAGTAGCTGAATCTAATGAATAGAACTGAAATGGAAAAATAATGAGCTGTAATTTAAACAGAAGTGTGAAAGGACTTGTGACTAGCAGGAAACTAGTCTATTAAAAGGCACACAAATATAAAAAGACACAGACAGACACATGTCACTCTTTAGCAGAGAAGCACTATAGAGCAAACCATCGGCACACTAGAAGCCTTCGAACCCATATGGTACTACTAATGGCTATGCAAGTCAGTTTACTCGTGGTCTCCTGCCTAGTAGCTAGTGACACGAGCTAGCTACAGTAGTAGACAGCATGTGGGCCCCTACACACACTCACCATTGTGACTTCTTGTGCCTCCAATGTACACAGATCAGGTCTAGGTAAGCCAATTGTGTGATTAAGCATACAGGATTTTTAGTTTGTTTCCTCTTCAATGCGGTCGTTTCAGGAATGCGGTCGTTTTATAATATAATATCCTAGCACTAGTGGGTCTAAAGCTGTTGGTATTGCTTATAGGTACGTAACCTCCAAGACGGAAGTGTCAAAAGAGCTACAGGCAAACACACTGACACACACACACAGACTAAGTACTTTAACCCTCGTGCAATGCGCACAGAGGGTTAATTACTCAGTTCCTATTAATTGGTACTGTATTAGTAAACAGCTTATAACTTACTTACATCAATACTCAGCATTCTTTCATCAGCCAAACAATCCACAGCATAAACTAATTCCTTATGCACTCCAACAAAAAGATATTTTCTAATGGGATTAAAACAAATAAAGGTTCACACCTGACATAATGTACTTGTGTATAGGCAGGTAAAATAAACCAACTTGGGACTGCTATTGCTACTATCCACTGCCAACAAATGTCCTGTATGTGCTGTAATCTCCAGTATTTTAGTGACAATATTCTTATTAACACGGGTGTAGAGAGAAGTCAATTAAATTTTGAACATATTGGGTTTTTCAATTCCCATATTTTCACTCTTTCTGCCTGTAGCAAGTTTAAGCCCCGCAACTTACGGGGCCTGTTATTATATTGCTGGACACAGACTCTATGACGTTGATTTTTCCATTCCTTCGTCATCAGTCATGTTTCAACAGGTTGTTGAGCATGGATGCCAGAATTTCGGCAAAGCAAATCACACCGCCGACCCCACCACACAATCCTTACATTAATGCCTCATGTGCCACCCTTAAACCACTGTATTTGGACTCTGTAAAACATGATAAATATACTCAACCTAGGTAACAACATATAGAGTGCAAATACAGTGAACACAAGGAAACCTGTGATGAGATTAGGGGTTTCAGTGTGAAAAAAACACATGATTAAAACACTATGGTGCTTTCATTGTACTAAGTACTATTGTACTCTGCTAAGACGGGAAGAACTTTTTGATCATGTGACTCTCTCACAAAGCATCTCCTTGCTGCAATACTAGAACAAATGCTACGCAAACCATCTGTGTCTGTGTGTTTGAAGTTGGAGCTAATCACGCTTCAACAGATTTCTTTCATTAATATGCGCAATTTATACTAAAACACACTGCAGGGCTGGGAGTTTAATAGGATGTTAAACGATGTTAACACTCGAACAGTATATGGAGGGGCGGGGCGGGGCGGCAGGACTGTGGGCATGCGAAGTGAGCAGTACAGTCAGCATCGTGTCCAGGTCCGCCACGCACAAGGGACCTGGTAGAGCCAATCTCATCCAGGCCAATCTGGCGATGTCCGAAGAGGGAAGGAGCGGTGACCCGTCTGGGGTGGACAAGGAGCTCATGAAGAAAGCTCTGCACGAAATTCCCGCCTTCAGGGCGCTCAGTAAGGAAA
>CASHTH010003988.1:0-46806 GCA_030341885.1 Geodia barretti | reverse complement strand
ATGCCTCTGACCGTCGTTTTTTTTTTTTTGTTTTTTTACACACGGTTTGATGACGCGTCTTTTTTTTTTTTCGTTTTTTTTTCTTTTTCTTTCCTTTTTACGTTGTACTTTTATACTTTCTTTCTTTTCTATGTGTGTTGTTTCTTGTGTCTTTTTTTTTGAGATTTGACATTTGTGGTGGGGTCGTGACTTAAGGTGGGTTGGTAGTATCGTGCTTCATTTTTAGGATATGTGCTTTCTTTAGGGTTTATTTTTAATTTTTTGTATCTGTTTGTTGTTTTACTTGTCTAGTGGTGTTTATTTGAGATATGGGAGAGAGTTGTTATGTGTATGGTTGCATTTGTTGTTCGGTTAACTTTTCTTTTGAGCTTTTTGGTTGGCTTTTGCTGTTTTTTCATGTTGTAGCTGTTTTGATTAATTTGTTGTAAGTTTGTTTTTCTCGTCTGCGTCTTTGTCGCTTATGATTGGTTTGAAGTGGTTTTTTTTCCCCTCCAACAATACAGTCACTCTTTCCTTTGTAATACTCGTACATCTTCTTTCATGAGCCTCCACACTTCCTCTTCCCCCACTTAAATTTTTCCCTTCCCACAACTTAACCACAGGCCGGTTACGCCCAACACTATCCTATGCCTTCTGCCACATCTGAAAGATGCCTTCCCCTCTCCTTAGTCTACCCGGCCAGTTTCATTCAGCGTATAATATTACACACAAACGCCCTTCCACAACCTAACACTATAGCTGTGCCCTCTGCAATGCTTTGCCCTCGTCAGATGCTTCACCAACCTATTGTTTCAATACCTTACAAAAGACCTTCCCAACCACACTCAGCAGGGTGATGCCCCTATAATTCCCAGGATCCTCCTTATCTCCCTTCTAAACAGGTTAACTATGAGTGCCCTCCCTCCACTTTGGTGGCACAAACTCCTCACGCCAAATTACTGTAAACAACTGTTTAAGTAACTCTACCAACCCTGACCCACCATGCTTTAGAAGCTCCCCCACAAGCCCATCACTACCACCAGTCTTATTATTCTTCAACTTTCTAACACACACTGCAATCTCCTCCAAATCTATTTCCCTATCCAATACATTTTCCGTACAATCTGTTGGAAACTCACACACTTTCTTATCCACTTCCTCTTTCCAACTATCATCAAAGGCTGTATCAACACTACAAGTGCCCAACTGCTGATAATGCTTCTTTAACACCTCCAACTTGCCCTTTGTACTGGTCACTGACACCCCAGCACTATTCCTCAAAGCTGTAATCCCCCTCCTCTTACCCTTTGTCCTTCTACCAACAATGCCCAAAATTCTTTCCTATTACCTTCAAAATCTAAATTTGCTCATTCCACTACCTCGTTCCAAACCTCAAGCTTCTTCTGAACAACTAAATTCTTCACCTCCCTACGCAGTTTACTATATTCCTCCCATAGATAATCCTGACCCTCAAGAATTTTCTTGTAAGCCTCCCTTCTCTGCTCTATCTTATGCTTAATCTCGTCATCCCACCACCTGACTGCCCTGCCACACACTACTACCTTCTCTCCTACCTCAGCCTTTGCCACTTTTTTTACAACTTGCTCCCACTCCTCTACAACTGCACTGACTAACCCACTTCCACTAATACCCTCACTCACTTTCTCCCTGATGCTCTCTGAAAAAGATTCAACCTCCGCTTTCAAGGCCTCCCTATACTTCGTTCTAACCCCCTCATCCAAAAATCTGTCTACACGCCACTTCCTTATTGTCCGCTTCTGCCTTTTACAACACTTCGTAACCCGGCCCAACTCCAGCCACACTAGAAAATGATCCGAGGCACCAATATCAGTTATATTAACCTGTACATCACCGGATTCCCTCATCAACTGCATATCCGTAACTATATAATCTATCACTGATTTCTGCTGCAGGCTCGGCCTTACTCTAGTCCACTCAGGCTCGTCACATTATTTATTTTAAAAGTTAGTACCTGCTGCAGCTCCATTAACTGTAGAATAAGATAACGATGCAGTTCTTCCATCCAGTTCCCCTGACTGGATTTCTACGCACACTTGAAGGACCCCACTATCCTCCTCAGTAGAATAGTAGCTGTGTTGCAGGCCGATTGTAACAGGTGTGTCTAACAGATGAAAGGAGTTGTGAGATAAGTGGTTCTATACCTGGATTGACTACTTACCTTCAATAGGAACCACACACACAGTGGCCAAATCAGGACTGATGGTGAGGCCAGTGACATTGGTGGTAGGAGAGAGAGTGAGAGTGAGACAAGATTCATCAGTGGAGCCAGCACTGACAGATGAGACTGACACTGCCACACATTGTATGGTGGCATCATCAGTGAACAGCAGAGTTCCATTCTGAGTCTGTGTGTTAGCTGAAAAAACATGGCCAAATTATGTGGCAATGTGGTAAATCTTATCATAGGTTATGCATTGATTCTATGCAGCAACCCATGAGATGTATAGTCAAGAGCTAATTCCAACAAGTCTATATCGCATTCCTAAACTGGTATACTTTTTGCTAAGAGAAAAACATGTAGAACAGATATGTGCACATGTATACTGCACTTGCTGTCCATAACCACATGTTAAAAAATGAAAGGTGAGCTGATATAATCCACTGAACGTACTTACCTGAGTCTTCAACGGAAAAGTCTATCATGATTTCTCTTCCAGCAACGTCTCCTGATAGGACCTCAACACAAGCAAACTGAGAATCAGAAGTCTGAAACAACACTGTGTACTGGGACTCCTGTAGTCCTATAACAACTGCAGCTGTCGATGGTGCTGGATAGAAACGTAGCAAAACACAATGCAAATCAATTGTCCCATTATAACGCCAGATGGGTCTATGAATGAGACTAAAGAGCTAGTAATGAGACTAACCGTCTCTGATGCAGACAGCGGCCACACTGGGAGACTGGAGGGTGAAGTCAGAGGAAGAGGAGGAAAAGCTGACCAGGAAACACTCTTCCCCTTCCTCCACCGAATCAGTCACAATAGAGACTGTGACACACTGGGAAGTCTGCGACTCTGATATCTCAACCGACCCACTAACTGCCACATAGTCACTAGGAGCTTCATTATAGAATGAAAAGGTCACTTATAAGAATCGGTTCAGGTAATAAAGATACCTTCAGCTTGGCCACTTGTTGTGGAATAGCTGACACTAAAGCTGCTGCCTTCAAAGTCACCAGAGACGGTAGAAATACATATCTCCACTGGTCCCTCGCCTTCCACAGTTGAGTAGTAAGACTGCCGCAATCCAATAGTAACTGCCTCACTTGCCACTAAAATAGTAGGAAACAGTGTCTGAAGTTATTCTCTTTTCAGGGAAATACCTAGCATGTCGAAATTTTGTACTAAAGCTGATGTAGCAATTGAACGAACTAAGCCAACAATTTCTAGATTCAATGTTATTTTCACTCATACACTTCCGAAGTGGACCAGTATTAGGTGTGGTTAGAAACATATCCATGTGTTAGCATTTTTCTAACCAAGCTTCATAAATACCTTCATTGATACAGACACTAGCAGAGGTAGGACTGAGAGTGAGGCCAGGAGCAGTGGAAGTGGTTGATATGGTGAATGTGAAGCATTCCTCGTCAGTTTCAGTGACACTGTCTGATATGATTGATATTGGAATACACTGGACTGTGTTGGTGTCTGTCATGTCAAAGTTTCCACTGACTGCTGTGTAGTCATCTGAAGCTGTGGCATTGTGAAGGACAGGTTATGCACATTCCCTGTGTTTGTTTGTTATCTATGCATGTTCTGTGTGATCAGTCGTAATGTGTGTGATTTTCCCACTGTGCATGCTCTGCTGTGTTTTTCAGAGTTCATGTAACTTTCCTATATACTCTGTATCGTCTTAGCCATCAGGCTGTTTGTGCTAAAGGTCACCAGTCATGGAGGATAGAGAGAGATTCTATATTCGCTATTTGTCTCTAGCTATAATATTGACTTGAAAGAACAGTAACTCCTCAGCGCCCAGCTCCGTCACATCTAGATGCTTAAGTAATAATTATGTGATATTGTTGGTTCTTACCCAGAGCACTGTCCTCAGCTGTTTGGTACCCAATACTAAGAGTTCTTCCAGCAATGCTGCCTGACAAAACAGTTGTACAAACTAGAGCAAAGCTGTCACTCTCGGTCACAGAATACACTGTTTGCTCCAGACCAATTGCAACATCAGTAACTGCAAGAGAAATGGTTATGACACATCTTTTGAAAACCTTTTGGTCTACTAGAAATAGAAGTGTGCAACTAGCTACATCACACTTCCTTGTCAAGAGTAGTATATACAGCTTCCCGGGCTTGACAAAAAAAAAAAACTTGGGGGAGGTTTCGTTCGTGACTATGGGATAATGTTTGCACAGTTGTAACATACACCTCGAGCATTAGCTGTGCCAACAAATCCTATGTGGCACAGGGCCCAGGCAACAACTAACACTTACCATCATTGTCTATGATGCATATTGTAGCCAGCGAGATATCCAATGAAACACTGCCTGAGGTAGTAGTCGAGATAGAGAAGGCAAAGCACTCCATATCTTCTTCATCTTCAATGTCATTGACTATAGTTATGCTGACACACTCTACACTTCCATCCTCAGTAACAGTAAGAGAGCCACTCTCCTCCGTGAAATCTCCTGGGGCTGTGAAACAAGGAAAAAACAGACCATTAATGTCTCCAGTAATATATTATCAGTAGATGATGTTGCTCCAAAGATGGCATATTACAGTGCACTAGCATGACAATCTTACAATGTTCATCTCATTGCCAATCTGCAGTACAAACACATCTTCTATAACCATAACCATCTACCTGTAGCAGTTCCATCAATTGTTTCATATGAGAGTGTTATAGTTCTGCCCGAAACCTCTCCTGATACAACCTCCACACACACTTGCAGTGAACCGCTATCCTCTTCAGGAGAATAGTAACTCCTCTGTAATCCTAGGGTCACCGTATTATCCAGCTCTAGCAGAGATAATTTTGTTTGATACAACTATACTGTGGTTAATAGTTATTACCTTCTGCTAGAACTTTGCAAATGGTTGCCAAAGACGGACTGATGGTGAGGCCAGTGACAGTGGTGGAGGGAGAGAGAGTGAGAGTGAGACAAGACTCATCAGTGGAGCCAGCACTGACAGATGAGACTGACACTGCCACACATTGTATGGTGGCATCATCAGTGAACAGCAGAGTTCCATTCTGAGTCATAGCTCCATCTGGTAAAATGAGTTATATACATTAGAATAAATATTGTGGTTGAGCGAATGTTACTACTTCCATTTTTGTGCGCATACTTAGAATCACATAAAGAATTACGGTATGTGCAGTGCTCGTCAAAAAAAAATCGCAATAAGATGACTAGGTAGGCTTGCTTCACTATGTAACACTTCAAAACTACTTGAGACATTGACACAATACCTGAATCATCTATGACAAAGTCAATCTCAATATCTCTCCCAGCCACGTCTCCTGACTGAACCTCAGCACACACAAACTGATAGTCCTCAGACTCAGTCACAGTGTACTGCGATTCTTGAAGGCCAATAGTTACTGGAGTTGTTATCACAGCTGCAGGATAATAATATGTAAAATGCTGTAAGAATGACGTAGATGTTTCACAATTTCACAGCTGTTTTTATTGTTCGAGGGCAGACACACACCCAATGCAAATTTCTAGCAATGTACAATGTTTTTGTGGTTGTTACCCGTTGTGTCACTAGTTATCATGCCAGTTAAACATGCCAGTACGCACACTCCATTGGGCGTAGTGACAAAGGTGTAAGTTGTGCTAAATACGTTATGCCCATCTGAAATAACTACCCAATACCTTATTAGTACTATATTTATGTCATCTAACTACAACTCTGTACCAACCATCTCTAATACAGACGGTGGCAACACTGGGAGACTTGAGGGTGAAGCCAGTGTCGGACGTGGAGAAGGAGACTAGGAAACACTCCAGTCCTGGCTCTGACACCGAGTCTGACTGAATGGAGATGGAGACACACTCTGACGAGTCTGATACTGTGAATGACCCTGTCTCTGCCACATAGTCTCCTGGCGCTGTGTGATACATAAAGACCACTGTGGACATTTCTCTTACAGATACTTTATTTAGGTTAACTTTATGCCTTTTGTGTGCAAAGAGCCAGGCTAACTCAAACAATTATGAGCTATAAGCTGACACTTAACCATGCAGTCACGGACACGTGTCCGGAGCTTCCACAAGCCTGTAAGAAATTAAATAAGGGGGCTAATAGGGAATATTTAAATAGGGGTGCTAATAATTTTAAGCTTAAGCAGAAACTCAGTTTTACCTATGGCTCCCTAAAACTTTGCAGTTGCAAAATACAATGTGTATACCTTGAGCTTGGCCATTGGATGTAGAATAGCTGATGGAGAAGCTATTGCCAGTTATATCACCAGACAACACAACAAGACAGATTTCTACGGGGCCAGAGCCTTCCACAGTAGAGTAATAGGACTGCTGTAACCCTATAGTCAGTGGCTCACTAGAAGGATCTGTGGCATTAGGTAACAAACATATAGAGTTAGTTATGAGAGCATAATAATCATTTCAAACCTCCTTCTCCACTGATGCAGATGGTGGCAGAGGTAGGACTGAGAGTGAGACCAGGAGAAGTGGAAGTGGTAGATATGGTGAATGTGAAGCATTCCTCGTCAGTTTCAGTGACACTGTCTGATATGATTGATATTGGAATACACTGGACTGTGTTGGTGTCTGTCATGTCAAAATTTCCACTGGCAGATGTATAGTCACTAGGAGCTGCAGTTGGTGATTAGTATGACATGAACTTGTCCACAATGTACATAATATTATGTCGATAGTTACGTACCTACTGCACCGTCATTAGCAGTTTGGTAGTTGATATTGATGGTTCTTCCAGCAACACTGCCTGATTCAACCTCAGTACACACCAGGACAAGGGCATCGTCCTCAGTTACTGTGTACGAAGTCCTTTGCAGACGTATTTCAACTTGAGTAGCTAAGAGAGAGAAACATGTTAAGAATGAGATTGACCTTATGTTTCAGTATGCAATTTACCGTCATTATCAGTGACACAGATTGTAGCTTGGGTTGTTTCTAGTGACACGGAACTGGAAGTAGATATGGCCAGAGCAAAGCACTCTCTATCATCCTCATCTTGACTGTCATTGACAATGGTGATGGTGAGACACTGATCAGTGTCATCCTCTGTGACTGTCAGTGTACCACTGACTTCGGTAAAATCACCCGGAGCTAAGAACGGCATGGAAGAAGTAGGTAAAGCTATCCTGTATAGCTGTAATGGTAGGAGCTACCATTTGCTGATCCATCCAATGTGGTATATTCTATTGAGATGCTACGTCCAGCAATATCCCCTGATTTGACCTCGACACACACTTCCAAATCACCACTATCTTCTCCAGTGGAATAGAAACCCTTTTCCAGTCCAATCGTTAATTGTATGTCTAAGAGTGGAGGAGCATAGAGATATATTTAGCTGTATAAACTAAGACTTACCATCTGCAGAAGTGACACACACAGTGGCTACATCAGGACTGATGGTGAGGCCAGTGACAGTGGTGGTGGGAGAGAGAGTGAGAGTGAGACAAGACTCATCAGTGGAGCCAGCACTGACAGATGAGGCTGACACTGCCACACATTGTATGGTGGCATCATCACTGAACAGCAGAGTTCCATTCTGAGTCTGTGCGTTAGCTGTGAAATATTTTGGAGATACTAAGTTATTACTGTTTGAATACTGATTAGCAATACCATTGTCTTCCACAGTGTAGTCAATCTCAATGTTTCTACCACCAACAGATCCTGACTCAACATTGGCACACACAACTTGATACTCAGCATTGTCATGAGTGGTATACTCGGTCTTCTCAAGAGCAATCTCAATCAGAGTAGCTACAAGAAAGAGATACAATGAGTATTGCATTACATACTTGTAGCAATGATACTGATGCTTACGATCATCATCATTGATGCAGATTGTTCCAATGTGTGGGTTGATAGTGAGTCCATTATAATACGAGGAGGTAGAGAGACTAACAGTGAAGCACTCTTCCTCTTCATCCAGGGTGTCTGTCAGGATAGGGATACTGTCACAGTCTGAAGAGTCGTTGTCGTCTAATGAGTCTGATGAGTAGCTGTACGTGTAGTCCTCTCCCTCTGTATAAGAACAAAGTTGTAATCATCGTTCAATCTGACTTCAAATTTAAAGACATGCAGTTTTGGCAGTAGTTACCATAAAGGTGAAGGTGAGCGGAAATGGGGGGGGGCATTCTCAGTATTTAGCTTTCACTGGGACATAACCGGGACAATTCTCATAATTTCGGGACAGTTCCAGCCATTCCAGGACAGTTGGCAACTACAGATACCTGTTGCATCTCCCTGGACAGTTCTGAGCTGCATGCTGATGGACCTGGTTGCTGTTTTACCAGACATCACTTGATAGCACACCTGAACCGAGCCAGCATCTTCACTGACATTGTAGAGCGTCTTCTTCAGACCAATAGTGATTGGTATAGCTGCATGCATAGTACACAGAGTTCAAAAGTACCCATATACCCTACGCACAATTCTGTAACACATGCCTAGGTATACAACCAGGTGCATGTCTGTAATCTAGCCTCGAGTAGCTAGTGTACCGTAAATGCTACCACTCCTGAGATAATAATACTCAGGTGGCTGCCGTAGCACTAGGGCCATAGACCTCGCACCCAAACCACTCCTGGGATAATCGTTGGTTAAAGAAGAGTTCCGCTATCCAAGTTTAAACTGGTAGCTAATTTGTCTTCTGAGGCACATTCAGTTTTTTCGACCAGAGATAATAACATATAGACACCGACACCTATTGCATTACCTCTTCTAGAGACACATGTACGCATGGGGTAATAAGTATAAAAGTGTTAAGTATTACACTTACAGCTAAGGTCAGTGATGCATATCTCTGCCCCAGAGGGTGAAACTGTAAGTCCACTGGTGGAACCTCTAGCAGTTATTTCAAAGGTGAAACACTGTTCACTCTCAGTGATGCTGTCACTCCTTATGGGAACGGAGACACACTGCACTGGAGCATCCTCTGATATCAATACTTCTCCACTTCTACTGGAGTAATCACTTGTATCTAGAAGAATAAGTAAAACACAAAGAGGTTATGATCCATGTAAACATAAAGGGAATGTCTCAGTATATACAAAAAAGCTAACTAAATTTAGAAATATTACTAAAGATAGAACTAAACAATAGGACACGTGCAAGTATGCAATTATGTCTCCATTTTCTGTAACAATTTCTAAATTTAGCCCTTATAATAATATACTGCGACATTACCCGTAACAGCTCACGTTTTCTCATGAAGAAAGAAAAAGAGTTAAAAAGAGAGGTACAGGACTCCACAAATACATATAGGTACATAGAGAGAAAGTGAGCTCAAACCATCCGAAAGTATCCCCCATTAAAGTGAGGGTTTGTAAAAATATCATGCGTTTGACATGTGTCCCACCTGCAGTTCCACTGGCTGTGGTGTAGTCAAAGACAATCTCTCTACTGTCAATATTCCCAGAAAGTACTCCAAAACAGACCAACTGGTAATCATCAACTTCACCTACTGTGTACTCAGTCTGCTCCATTCCAATAGTCACTGGGAGCACTGGAGAAACAAACTATTACATGCTGCTACATGCCATTTTAACATTATTATTTGTGCCTGGCTATAGTGAATAACCTGCATAGACAATATTTTAACTAACAGAACAAGTTACAGTTTTGGCCGAACTGAACGAATAAAATGTTTTCAGCAATGATTAGAAAAGGAAGTTAAAGATTGCTACATGGATGCTTGTGAAAGATAAACACTCTTTGCCATAAAGGCTATCCTTGCCAGTGCTTATGTGCCTATATACATAGCTCATTATCTCTAATGATGACACACTCTTTTCCTTTACCTATGCATTTTTTTAATATAGGGCATGCTGAATGAATGCTACAAAGTCAGCCAAAGTCCTGTAGTGCCTTAAAATTTCACCATCATTGTCCTCAATGCAGACAGTGGCAATCCTGGGTTCCTCAAAGTCTGCCCCAGTGACATCCAGCAGAGCAACGGTGAAGCACTCTGGGACAGACTCCCTGGTACTATCATCCTCAACAGTTATTGTCACACATGACTCTGTGGCATCACTTGTAAAGGACAGTGTTCCACTAACTCCATCATAATCTTCTGGATCTGAGAGAAACAGTTGTTCTGATACTGTTAAATGATCACCGAGATGCTAATTTTGTATATGCAAACACAGTGATGCTTATAGGCACATAAATAATATATATTAATTCAAAACAAATACACTCAATAATAGATGTGTTGACCTACATAGAAAAACACAGCTGTACAAGGAACTATGTCAAATATGCTATTAATTGTCTTAGAGAGTGGTATCTACCTGAGGCACTTCCTGCAGATGTAACGTAGTCAGCTTGGATAGTGTTGTTAAACTGGTCGGTGGTGACATGGGCACACACCTCTATGCTCCCGTCACCTTCACCAACGGAGTAGTAGCTGGTGTTGAGGCGCACTGTTGGATCTGGTACCACGACCACTGTGGAGGACAAGGCTCTTAATCAGCAGTCTATGACACACAATGGGAAATCTATAAGGGTGCGCGCTGAATTTGAGACATGTTACTTAGCTTTAAAATTAAGGTCACAACTTCAAAAACACTATATTGCGCGTAGTGTATATACTTATTCCACTTTAAGAAAGACATAAACAAGGGAAGGATTAAAATAGAAGGATAAGAACCCTGCTTCTTTGCTTTATACCTAACACTTTTGGTATTCAGCCAGCGACTTAAAATGCACCTACCTTCTGCATCAGATATACATATTTCTGCATCAGAGGGACTCAGTGTCAGTCCACTAATGGTGGTCGCAGTTGAAAGAGAGAAGCTAAAGCACTCTTGTCCAGTCTCCTCAACACTGTCAGATGTGATGGATATTGGTACACACTGCAGCAGAGCATTGCTGCTGATCTGGAAGCTGTCATTTAGAGCAGTGTAGTCATTTGGATCTAAAGTAAAGAGCAGAATGCAAACTATACAGAGTTAAAAGAGCCGCAATACAAAATACAGAGTGAAAAAGAGCAGTCAGAGTGAAAAATACATACTGAGTGAAAAAGATCAGTACAAAACAGAGTACACAAGTTAGGAGCCAAAATTACAGTAGATATCTGGTTAATCAGTAATTTAAGGCATTCCTTAGCCAAACACACAACCTTCAGCGGTGTCACTCTCAGTGATGTAGTTGATGTCGATGCTCCGCCCAGCAATGTCTCCAGACAGAACCTCTGCACACACCACCTGATACTCATCAGTCTCATACACTGAGTAGGACGTCTCCTGGAGACCTATGGTCACTGATGTAGCTGCATAGGTGTACGGAGTTAACAGGCTCTAGTAGTACACACTCTAGTGCAGAGCTAACCGTCGTCGTCAATGATGCAGACAGTTCCAATTCTGGGGTTGAGAGTGAGTCCAACAAGATATGTCGAGGAGCTGAGGCTGACTGTGAAACACTCTTCCTCTTCATCCTCACTGTCTGAGAGAATTGACACTGAAACACACTCATCCCTGTCAGAATCATCCAATGAGTCTGTGCGATAGATGTCTGTGTAGTCCACATCCTCTGTATAACACATACGTAGTACTTAAGCATTCGACCACACATTTTTACATAGATCATGTCCAGTATACACAGCCACAGCATCAAAAACAACAACACAGAGTAGTAACTATCAAATATCTTCCTAACTGATAATAATATTATCCTCTTGTATAACCCAGCCTTCCACAATTCATAGTACTTACTAGTCAGTACCGTTACCAACCAGCCATATTTAATCATTAACGGAAAAAAGCTGCCAGGGGAGGAACTAAATGACACAAGGCAAATTAGTGTAACGCATGTGCACACACACATCTGCACACACACACACACACACACACCTATTGCTTCCCCCTGAACAGTCTGAAGTATCATGCTGATGGATCTGGTAGCAGTTCGTCCAGACAACACTTCATAGCAAACAGTTAAAGAGCTATCACTTTCATTCACATAGTAGAGGCTCTTTGTAAGACCAATGGTGATTGGTATAGCTGAAAAGGTAAAAGAACTTTTCGATATCAACACATTTAGATAAAAGGTAAGGGCGGTGTATTCAGAATGAGTTTCAGTTCGGAAAACGTATTGGGTGGCCGCTTCTGTCAGAGCCTTTAGAGATGTATAGTAATCACTGTTACCACTGGTATAAGCCCTAGTAAACGTTTGGCAGATCCTCGTCTCGGCTTGTTTTGTAGACAGAACCGAATTTGTATTCCGAACTACCCGCCCTTACCTTAGTGTTACAGAACTCACAGTTTTTATCAACGATGCAGATTTCAGTCTGACTTGGGCTAACAGTCAAACCATCCACAGTGGAAGATGATGTTATCTTGAAGGTAAAGCACTGATTAGTTGTCTCTGTAACGGAGTCGGTTTTGATGGGAATGGATACACACTGACGGAGGGCATCTTCTGTTATGGTTGCCTTTCCAGTCGTAGAAGTGTAATCACTTGTGGCTAAGGACGAAATCCATACTGTATCTGTTGTACAGATAAGGCATGAATGTCTTACTGGCAGTGCCACTGGATGTGGAGTAGTCAAATGCAAGTTCTCTGCCAGCTATGTCTCCAGACAGAACCTTGAAGCAGGCCAACTGATAGCCATCAATTTCAGTCACCGTGTAGGCCGTCTGCTCAAACCCCACAGTCACTGAATATGCTACAGTTTTGCAGATAAGTTCTGTCGGTTAATGAAGTAAGGGATTGAGCATCTAAAACAATGAGGCGGAGAGAAAAGGTGGGTTTCTAACCTGCTCCCTTGTGTTCACAACGCAGGGCACTAACACATAGATACGGGCACTTGTTGGCCACCGTACATGACCACCACTTCTATGAAGTAATGGACTGGTATAGATATCAGCTATAGTATTCAACACATGCAGAACGCTTTACCTTGTTAAACATTTTAAAAAGTAAAAGAGGTAACTGTAGGTGTTCCTAACCATCGTCATCAGTGATGCAGACAGTGGCAATGCTGGGATTATCAATGGTCTCTGTTCCGTCCGACAGCTGCAGTGTAAAGCACTCGTCACTTGGCTCACTAGTGCTATCATCCACTAGGTCTATTGTTACACACTCGGTGGAGTCAGTGTTGGAGAATGATAATGTGCCACTTGCTTCAGTGAAATCATTGGTCACTAGAAAAAGGATATCATTAGTACAATCATGAAACACATTATGAAATGAACCACACATTATGAGAGGTGATAATCTGTGTGTACTATCACCATAAATCTTGTAATAATCCACATAGAAAACGGTGGTAGAGATGATCTGTCTCTACTTACTAATACACACCTTTTTGAAGCGGTCAGAGCATGAGAGCTAGATGCCTGGATTAATTGCAGGTAATCCCTTAGGAAAGCATCCACCTAGCACTTACACACACTCATTAACTGGAATGGTTCTCTTATACCCAATAATTGGCGAAGCAAGCCCACCTAAGCGTCTGAATGCAGAATTTATGTAACTGTGAACGGAACCACGGACCAACATAACCATTTCTCAATAGTGTGCTAAAACGTGTGAAATATTGAAATGCTCGCTTCGCTCAACAATAATACATTGTGCATTCCTCTAGTACGTACTGAATAGCTGAACTCCATACCTTCAGCACTATCTGCCACAGTGGCATAGTCCACCTCCACAGTCCCAGTGAACTGAAGAGTGGAGAGCTCTGCACACACCTCCACACTCCCATCTCCCTCTCCAACAGAGTAATACCTCTCCTCCCAGTGAACCACCAGATCAGGTATCACCTCCACTGAATGTCATATTTTTCTTTCGTCATAATTATTATGTGATACTGAACTTCACCCACAGGAACTGCTATATAGCAACACAATCGAACTACGATGCTGCTAAAACTACTTGGGGGTGTGGGAGTATAAAAGCTAAGTTTAGAAACTGTTAAAATTATAGTAATTAGCGCATTCTTTCACTGGGATCATATTGATCTTTAGTAACATTTCTAAGTTTAGCCCTTAAGTACTGACACATTCCTTTTAAAATTAGAATTGTTCTTACTGCATTAATCTGTAATAAAGCGCAAAACACTTAATCAATGACATAATGCTTACCTTCTTCGTCTGAAATGCAGATTTTAGCCTCAGAGGGGCTCAAAGTAAGTCCCCCAATTGTCCCGGGGGTGGAGAGAGAGAATGAGAAGCACTCCTGGTCTGATTCAGCCACACTGTCAGAGACTATGTCAATTGGCACACACTGGATGAGGGCATCGTCACTCAGAGTGAGGCTGTCGTTGAGTGCTACGAAGTCGCTTGTTGCTATAAATAAGGTTAGATAATGATGTATGAAATTTACTCACATGCAAGGCAACAAATTGTTGGTAAGTAGTACAACAAAAAGATAATGCATCGGTGTATAGTGTTTAGTAATGGGAAGTGGCTAGTCCAGTTAGTCTAGTTTGAGGACCAGTTTTAGAACTCATATGGAATCGTCATCAAGCATGCCTTAAATACCTTTCGAAAGACACCTACACATGCTTGACTCCCATACTTTACACTATACTGTGTATACTTACAGTGATTCGATTGTCTGCTCACCAATCCAATAATGTCGTATCTTAGGTTCGTAAATACCTTGGCTTAGGACCACATAAATATGCTACAACAAGGTACATCTAGCTAGCTTATAGTGATGCGTGGAATTCAAGGAAATAGAAGAAGTGACATCACGGCTTATAGACTATAAATCTCATTTTTTAATTGATTTCTAGTCACCTGCAGCCTTGAGGGGGAGAGGTACTACGATTACTATTGAACTCTTCTGGGAATACATTAGTATCACAAGAATTTCTAGATAGTCACTGGGTATAGATACCATCAGCAGTGTCACTCTCAGTGATGTAGTTGATGTCGATGCTCCGCCCAGCAATGTCTCCAGACAGAACCTCTGCACACACCACCTGATACTCATCAGTCTCATACACTGAGTAGGATGTCTCCTGGAGACCTATGGTCACTGATGTAGCTGTTTTAACCAAAAAAGCAAGCATTGTGCAACTGGTATCTCCTTAACATATTCTTCTACTGAATCACTGACTATTGGGTTACAGCAGTCCTACTCTACTGTGGAGGGATCTGTAGAAATCTGTCTTGTTGTGTTGGCTGGGGATATAGCTAACTGGGCTATAGCTTCTCTATCAGCTATTTACATCCAATGGCCAAGACCTTGCAGTTTGTAACAGCAAAGCGTTTAACCCCTTACGACGCCATGGATAACTCCTTAAAATGAGCAGAGAGTCTTGTAACTCTACCACCTAGTATTATAACCCTTAATGGACTTATGGAAGCTCTGGACATATTCATGTGTCTGTGGCTTGTTAAGTGTTAAAAAGTGTTTGATTCAGTTGTAGAAGTAGAGCTCACGGTCATCATCTGTGATGCAGACTGTCCCAATATGAGGGCTAATGGTGAGTCCAGATAGATATGTAGTGGTAGTAGAGAGACTGACAGTGAAGCACTCTTCCTCTTCATCCAGGGTGTCCGTCAGGATAGGGATACTGTCACAATCTGATGAGTCGTTGTCGTCTAGTGTATCAGAAGAAGAGCTGTAAGTGTAGTCCTCATCCTCTGAAAATGAGTATTGCAAAAGATTCAGTTACGTTAAGCTTCGTCACATAGTATTAAGTCTTACCTACAGCATCCCCTTGTACGGTTTTGAGGGTCATACCGATACTTCTAGTAGCAGTTCTTCCAGATAGGATTTCGTAGCACACTGTGAGTGAGCCAGAGCTCTCCCCCACAGTGTAGAGGGCTTGAGTGAGACCAATGGTTATTGGTATAGCTGCACGAAAGACACCATGTTTGACAAACAATAGAATCAAAGGCTTTTCTCAGCTTTTGTATATATGGAAGTCTTTCAGGAAACTGGCACTAATCGGACTATTACAGATATTATGATTAATATACAAAAAAGAAGTTGCATGATTTTTTTGTGAGGTAGCTTTTTACTTTTTAGTGAAATTCTTTCAGAAAACTAGCACTTTTTACAGATAAAATGTTGCATAATGATTAAGTGAGGTAACTCACAGTTTTTGTCAATGATACAGACGCTGGTCTCGTCGGGGTCAACCGTGAGGTTGGTGACAGTGTTCTCTAGTGATATGCTGAATGTGAAACACTCTTTGCTCTCCGTTACAGAGTCAGTTCGAATCATGATGGAGATACACTGACGAGTTGTGTCGTCATCAATGGTGACTTCGCCACTGGCAGACGTATAGTCATTGCCTGATGCTGCACATCAGTAATAGAAAAGGCTAGTACGTTAAGTTAGCTAATGGCCCTTTATCTTTTTAAGGTCACAGTAGGTAGGTTTACAGCTCGCCCGCAAAATGTACACACAAGATTCAAAAAATTTAGAAAGCGGATATAAGTACATATCATTTCTGTATGTAAGTAAGTGGATTCCAAACTTCACCCACAATCAGTTGTTATAGATTGTACTTACAAGCAGTTCCACTGGTGGTAGAGTAGGAGAGTGATATTTCTCGTCCATCCACATCTCCCGATAGGACTCCAACACACACCAGCTGATAGCTGTCCACCTCATCCACTGTATAGGCTGTCTCCTCCAGCCCTACCACCAGGGCTGACTCTGCAACAAGTGTATGGAGAATGAATTCATGACATGTTAATAAATCTCACAGGTGGCCGCATGCATGTATATTATTCTCAAGCCACAGACAATATAATGTGTCAACAATAAAGTAAAAGGTTATTATAATTATTAGGTGCTAATACTTCATACATGGTTTTACCTGGGACGACCTCTCTACAAAGGACACTTCCATGCTAATACTTTATTGTTATATTTGACCTATTTGACCTCCAAGATAGGGAACTCTCTACAAGTGACAGAATTGTTAGCCCCATGGTGTCCCCTGTTCGAAAGTTCCACTGTAGAAATCTCACCATCGGTGTCGTTTATGCAGACTGTAACAGTCGGAGGACTAACAGTAACATTAGCATTGCCAGAGGACTCAGACATACTGAGTACAAAGCACTCCTGATCCGACTCGTCAATCGCGTCGTCCTCAATGGGAATTGATATGCACTGCTTTGTAGCCGAGGAGGTGAGGTCCACTGATCCAGACTGTTCCAGGTAGTCATCAGGAGCTGAAATAAGATAGTGTTTTTCTTTTATAATGATTCGGTATATTTATACTAAGACCAAGGATACACCAATAGCAGCATACTGCTAATAATGAAGTGCACCTTTACATTAACAAAGGAAGTGTGTAATGCTTAAAAAGAGAAAATGAAGTGGCAGTGACAGATTCAGCAGGTAAACAGTTCCATAACGAAATAGATTGCTGAATGAAAGTATGTTGTAAGGTTAAAAGAGAAAGGCATGTGCTTTGAGGCTTCTTGGTCACTACAAACGTAGGAATAGACTGTGGACAGGACACAGGCTGAAGATATCCTGTGCTTAAAACAGTTGACAGTGATCTCTCATAACATTGCTGCGCATTATGGGGAGTTTACCGTTAGAACCAGCAATGGCTTTGGTTACTAATGTGCACAGAGCAAAGACCTTTTTATACCTGTGCCATTATGATGCTAGAGATGATCGTCAAAAGTTTTAAGCCATGGTTTTACTCTCCATAAGCACCTTGCTTGGGTCTAGTACTGAGGGGTAGCTAACTAAACATACTGTTGTAGGCGGAACGTTTTCTCTGCAGGGATGGAACATGCTCAGATCCGTCTTGAGTCATCTACGTCTCTCTTCCAGCACCAATATTATGCCGACATAACTCACAGCGCCAGCCCCTCTTTATAGGGTGACGCTGGTTCCATGAGAATAATTGAGCACTATTCTGTGCTTTAAGTCAACTCACTCTTGCATAGCTACGTACTTGCATTGATGGCTGACAGTTAGCTACCCATGCTGGTAAACCCTGAGCTAGGAAACTGTCAATCATGGTCCCAAGTTTTCCACATCAAGGCATGGCCCTTAGCCTTTTCAACCAAACTGCCCACCGTATGCTACTCTAGCAGTTAGGGATACTAACAGACAAAGGTAACACTACCAGTGAACTACCTTGAGCAGCACCATTGACGGTGGTGTAGCTAACAGTGTAGGTGTCTCCAGAGGATATACTGCCCAGCAACACGTCTATACAGACCTCCAGTGAACCTTCATCCTCCTTTACTGAGTAGAGAGACTTCTCCGTCCCAAGTGTTAGTCCTTTAGGTACAGGGAGACGATAAGTATATTAATAACAAGCCTCATTGATTTTAAAAAGTTTTAGCTGACCTTGAACACAGTAGCCGACCACCTCAGTGTAGCCAGCAATGCATTCGTCACAACTAGCATCCAGTTCAGTGTAGGAGCACTCACGATTCAACTCTGCACAACCTCCTTTGTATGGAGCCCTGCATTTGTCTGAGACACAAGCAGCACCATCTATGACACTTATGGTCATGTATAATTATATACATATGTACGACAAACAAATAAGATAGAGTAGGTATTGTTACTGGTTTGTTAACATACTAAACAACAATCATGTATGAAGAGAGAATGTTGTACTAGCAATCACTTTTTTATAGACATTTTAAGTCAACTAAACTAGCTCATTGCAGCCACGCACTACTTGCCTATATATGCTCTGCATTATGCAAAACAGGTACTCTAGAGTATAAAAGAACAAGCATAGATCCGCCACTGCATAATGATGTGCAAAACAGGTATATATACTAAAGGGTGATATGATGACAGAAAGCAAAGGGACTTTCCAGAGGGTCAGAGATGCAAGAGAATTCATCCTGTGCAAAAGTGTGAACTCCCACACACTCACACGTGGCAGAAATTCCCCCGAGGTTAAATTAGACACATTCCATGCATGACTGCACACCCAATGACAATTATTAAACAGCTAAAGCTCTTAGGGCCCTGGCTGTATTTCCTGTGACGGTCTTTACTTAAAGCACTTTTCAAAATTATGTTGAGGTCTGAAGTGGGTGTATATACTTTCCGTGAACCTGCATGCATTTTACAATGGGCGGTTACACTATGAGAAAGGTGTGGGTGAGTGGGGAGAGTTCACTGCTGCTAAAAGACCCCTGGTTCTTAAGGCCAGGCAGGCATGGCTTTGCCATGCTAGCTACTCTAGAGATACTTGTTATCCAGTATCGTAGCCATTTGCTAATTTTTCAACTGTATGTAGCTATTTTTCTGGTACAATGTATCTTATAAAATTTCCATCACGGTCCTATCATTTCTTTATGTTGTGCTCCTACGCACGACTCAGTGTGCATCAGCTAACTCGCATATTGAGAGTTGTTGCCTCAGTCTATTTTGTTTAGAGTATGTATGTCGTGAAGCCCTCAGAAGCCCTCCCCCTCTCTCTTGTATTTCCCTCATAATGAAAGAGTGAGCTGTTCCAATTACTTACTTTCACACAGAGGAGAAGTTTCGTCTCTGCCGTTGGAGCAGTCTGCCTCGCCGTCACATAGATCACTTAGACCCACCGTCTCTCCAGTCTTACACGTGAACACGTCATTTGTACCTGGTGCAGAAACAAAGTGATCGAAGCTGCAACCGTAACCTATAGTGTTATGATTTTGCTTACAGTCGAGCGAAGCAATGTTTTCTCCTTCGTCTTGACCGCCGGAGCAGAGCTCAGTGTCGTCGCAGAGTTGAGAAGTGAAAATGCACTGGAGAGTCTCGGTATCGGGGTCCGTCCGTGGACAGGAGAGGTTATCAGTACATGAGAGGGTTTCCTCGGCGCTTACGGACACTGCCACTGCAGTGAAAAGTACCACGGTCAAGATAATGTTCATGGCACGCCACTAGTCGATGAAATGCTGCCCGGGAGTGATAAACGCCCTCTTTTGTATACGAGCGTTTTGTGTCCTTCGTGCGCATGCGCGACAAGGGGGTTCATGAAGAGCGATTGTATAACTCGAAGAATGGTGAACATCATGGTTGGCGAGCGGGAGCGACCCAACTTGGGGTTTGCCAGCGCACTGCTTTCCTTTCGTGAAGCAAGACCGAGCTACCTGTCGCCGTTACATGCGTACTGTATATTGCACAACGGGTGAGCATGGAGCAGAACAGTACTTACCTTACGCTTTCAGCTCGTCTGTCGTGGTCCACCAGGCAGCTGGCATGGCAGTGGTTAGGCAGCGATCGATCAGGCTGGCCAACCAACCACGCAGCGTGTGTAAGCGTATATAGCTACTATAATAGACCATGCGCAATTTCACCGTAAAGCTTTCCGTATAATTATGCAGTGCCGTAGTGTTTATAACCCGATTCGGAAACCTTTCATTGATCGCGTACTAGGTTAAACTAAAAACCCTAACGAACGGTTTCTGCAGCTAGTTTAAAACCGTCTAGAAACGGTAAAAATTTATCGCATGCGCTAAGAACCCTCTGCACGTCACCGCCGGGAGACCGGTGCCGGTCGGTGCGGGTGCACTACACTAGAAGCAGGCTTTGTCATGGAATAAAGCGAGTCAGACCGTGATGGCTGCAGTGATGATGGTGGTGGTAAACCTGGTACTTTCACTGAAGAAGTGCATGAAGTTTGCAGACACGCTTATCTATAGAAGAGGAATGAATGGGTGGGGGAAGAAGCACTCGGCAAATCTAAGTATTGCCATGGGGCTTAATTTATCTCATTATAATATTATCTTGAACTCAGGAGTGATACATTCTCGACAGATGTAAAAGAGTTTGGTTGTGGACTCTCATACAGAGCAACTTTATCAGCATTGCCACTCGGAACATAGATGCAGAGTCATACTTCGTCTTGATTTTCGTTGCAGTTTTTGATGTTTTCTCCTTTCCTTCTTTTTTCAGTACTTGGCCCTCGATCCCATGATGAACAACTTGCACATGGAAAACATAGTACACAAATTATGGAGGGTCACACTCCAGAGAGGTGTTAGTTTGGATAGTATGTAGCTGTTTATGCTTATAATACTGTGTGGGCATTGGCAATTACCCTTGGCATACTGTCCTTTACCACACTGCTCAGTTTTCCATAATGATCATGACTGCATGTAGATCTTATACAAGTACATACATTTTTTACATACAGGTTACATTACACAACATCTTACGAACGTATATGCATTCTGCATGCAACAGTTATGTACTGGTCTCGGTGCTGCCAGTTTTGTCCTGTGTGGGACTGGTCTCGGTGGTGGGAGGTTGCCGTGTGGTACTGGCCTTGGCATCTACTGGTATAAGTTTGGACGTAAACAGACTCAAGTGAATCAGGCTTGTTGTGTTCCATGTTTTCAAAATTAATTCCACACCATTTTCACCATAATTATTCACCGTCAGTAGCAGAACTATGCCCCTTCCCCTCTTCCTCCTCCTCCACTTCGACAAAACAAGCTCCTTCGCCATCATCAGCTGAGCTGTGCTTATTTCTCTGCCTCTTTATGAACCTGGAAAAATAAAATGCAGTAAAGTGCAAACCCTCGGCACTCCGCGCATGCCGGTACCGCTAATAGATGGGCTTGGCTATTAGTATGCGTTTATTCGTGGTTTCCCGCTAGTAGCTTGCGTGGGGTCTGACACGGGCTTGCTATATAGTAGGAGAAAGCATACGGGAGTCTACAGAAACTCTTTGTTGCGCCTTCTTGTGCCTCCAAGGTATGCAGAGCAAGGGGATCAGGTCTAGGTTAGCCAAGTGCGGTTATGCATTTTGACGGCATATCTCTCGAACACAGTCCTTTCAGGAAAATCTGGACTTTAGTTTTCAGGCTTGCATGGTTCTGAATTCGTTGGTATTGCTCATAGGCTGCCTCATAGCCTTTAGTGCCAGCATGAGCGTCGACAGACAAGCAGACCAATAGACAGCAGACAGACAGACAGACAGACCGACTGGCAGACAGCCAGACAGAGCAAGTACTGTCACCCTGCTGCGCATATACGCCGAGGGTGTATACTATTGTTGCCTTGAAATCAGAATCGTAGTACGAACTGCAAATGCACAGTAGACACAGTCATAAATGCACAATACCCACATTAACGACTTTGAGTTTAAGGTTTAAGGTGTCAGGTGTGTTGTGTAGACTCTCCTATAGGTCAAACCATAGTGATAGTGTCATGTCTTCCTCTAAGGTGCTCCCATTGCAGATCCCACTAGATTTTGAAGATACACTGGTACATTACGTTAGTACCTGTAATCAGTTGGTGTCCTGGAACCCAGAGACTTTACATATTCCAGTTTGAGTCAATCACGTAGTGGTAGCCATGACACTCACTAGCTCGACTACCTCGACTAGTTTGATGTTAGACCAGTTTTTTTATTCTAGGATGCTACACCATTCATCAAACTACTGTACTATAATCTCTTAACAGCAAAATTAAAGGGGGCAACTCTTAGTGTCCTAATGAGAGGTTTTTGTTATAGAGGGCCCATGCCAATTATTGGTAGCTAGACTAGTGTATAGACTTACATGTACGGTTCATAATGAGGACAAAACTGCTTTTGGTTCACTTTCACCCCAGAAATCTCCATGGGTGTAATGGTTAGCAACACAGCATCAGTTGATATAAAGCGCGGCTGTTTTCTGTCCAAAAACATGTTCACTGCAGGTGATAAAAAAATTATTGCAGACCTTTCGGTATTGGTGAGTGAAACTAGTTGTATATAGAGTGACAATACAAAGGTATTGCTCAAGGTAAACGCTCACTGAGTATGTATAAACATTAGATAGCTACCCAACTCCAAACTAAGAATGTGTTAACAAGGCAAAGGCAAGGTAAACAGTGCAACTACACTAGCACAAAGTCTACCCCTCATCTTTGAATTATCATGGGGGAGGGGGGCTAATGTGTTGAATGAGGGGGAACCCAAATTCCCCCCTTCACCCTAGTCCTCCACCTCTATATAGTACCCATTAGCCATGGCAAGGGCTGCCTAACCTTCACCCTCCCTCATTACATGTGCGTACCAGTGTCTCGTTGCAGATCTGAGCAAGTAGGTCCAATGACTATGTAGTCAGTACGAAACAAGCGAGGGTTAAACTCGGATGCTGGTTCTCCTGTCGCTTTCTTAATCTCGTTCTGGCGTCTGTGGTAGATGGTGCCGGGCTGCCATATCTCCTCAACAAAGTCAAAGAACTAAAATTAAGATGGAGACAATCACACAATAGTTTGTCCCAACATATACACTCACCCTATCGGAAGCACTTTGCTGATCAATGATCTTTGATTCCTATTGAGGGAAAACACAGCACCATAGATGAACCACAGATAAAGACTCCACGACCACAATAACACAGGCAAACTTGTGGAGGGGAATTCCCTATAGGCCTGTATCAGAGATGCTATGATCTCTATAGTCACCAGTTGATTTTTGTGCATAGATGAGCCAGGACAAATCGTTAGAACAGTTTGGGATAATTTTGTTCTTGGAAAATAGCTATAAGTGATGCACATAGTAATTTTCACCAACCTCATTCCCCACTGCTATAATTCCCTATACAGCCTAATAGATTATCATATAATGCAGGGGTATAGTCAGTGCAAGGTAAGGTTGTGGGTTACAAGACAAACGAACAAGTTATTGCGAGAGGCGATCCCACACACAAGAAACCTCCAGACCACTGTCTCTGTATATCAATCTCCCTCCATGTCGTCTGATGTGTAGGGCCTCTCTGATCTTCCTGGGGATGGAATCCTTGTTCTTATCTACAACAGAGATGTTGTCCCAGTTTATAGTATGTTGCGTGGTCCAGACATGTTTCGCTATAGTCGACTTCTCCGTTTCTCCCTTCCTGACAGCGTCTTTGTGCTGTTTAACCCTAGTTGACAGACGTAGACCTGTCTCCCCAATATAGTGGTAACTATAGTCTTGACATGGTATGTAGGATCCCCTATTGCAATAACTTGTTCGTTTTTCTTGTAACCCACACTGTATTTAGATCTACGCTCAGCTCTGTTTTTGTACTCATCCCTGAAGAAGGTCCTAGTGAGAGGACTGAAATCTCTTTCACTCACTCTGGTACAAATAAGAATCAGTTAGTCATTTGAGTTATGTCCTGGGAAAAGTAACTCCATGTGATGCACGTACGTACTTTTGACCGACCTCATGCCCCACTGGCATATTCCCTCTACAGGCTAATAGATTATCAAAAACGCAGGGTGTACACTAAAGTCCGTGCAAGGTAAAGAGAGTATGATCTTTGAAACGACATGTCTATAGTAAAATGTAAGAAAATGAATTAAAAGAAGAGTTCGCCGTTTACTAACACTAATAGTCAATTCACTATGCACAGAGCTACATAATTATCAGTTGCATGTGTAGAACGTGGCCTCGAAACGGGCACTGGTTATTAGCAGTCTGGTGCAATAAGATCGTGGGCCATTTCTCAGGGCTAGCCTAGGCATTTTATAGGTGAGCAGATACATGACATGACCACTGTCATGTTAGTCATGTTTGTCCACTGTGGAGAAGACGACAAGGTGATTACGGAGATATATATGTGTAGCAGTTACAGAAACCTACATAGCTACATTGTGCAGTGACAAGGAAAGAGAGACTTGTGACCCGAGCACTGATCCCGAAGCCGTGCAATGGCGAGATAGCCGCCACGCTACATATATGTGATACATTAACCCAAACACTTACCACCGTTATCTCGAGTGTGCGCTCAGCCATAACAATATCATGGGGCGCAGTGATACTGACAAGGGCAGGGCTCAGTACATTGACACTTACCGGGTTCTCATAGTCAGTGTAAGACTTGCTAAAGTTGATCACTGCCGCCTGTATGAAATATACACCAGCAATGTAACTATTGTTTTGGAGGACATGGGCAGTCAATACAGTGCGAACTTTGAATCACACAAACGTGATTATAACGTCATCCAGATTGTAAGGTGTGCCATACATTGTAGCCCCATGACCCTGTTTCCATACAGCACATTTCTGTTCTTTTGTGACCTTCGTTTAGTAAACATGAACACACAGTAAACACAGACACACACATTACTAATTTGTGAAAGCACAGGGGGTACAATCCTATTACAATATAGTCGAGACCTGAATTGAAACTTTCTAAGTTTGAAACCATACTCACCCTCTGGAACACTCTGGCTAGGGCACCAGCAAAACCAATTCACATAGAGCACCACAGAGAACTTTGTTTGGATCGTATCCTGCGGGCTTCCTTATCTTGCTGCCATCGCAGAAAGAACACATGCCAATCACTACTCCCCAGATAGTTGGTGGTAGCAGTTGGAAGTTGGGAATAGGAGGGGAATAGGAAAATGAAGGAGGATAAACACTGACTCCTATGTCTAATCAACACAACATACTAAACAATAGCTGGTAAGGGGAGAAAGGATGAAGCAACAGCATTTGGTAGTGCACAATGTTAGTCCACCGACACAATAAAAAAGTCTTGCAGTGCTATGAAGTAAGCGGACCAGTAGTTACATCCAAGGTATCTGCCATAGGTTTATACATTTGAGGAGCGACTGAATGCACACACACACACACGCATGCATGCACACACACGCATGGGATTCCTGCAGCTACACTGTTGAAAGCAATGCCTTGCACGCTTATTACCTCTCCTCTCTCTCCGGCCTTCAGAGTGCTATAGTTTCTAGTGAAGGCCAATCCTCAATCTTAACACAGCAGCAGCTACTTTTGACTAGTTTGGTGTGAGTGCCTTTAGCCCACAGGCATAAGTTATGTACCTCCTATAACAGGGAGTTTAACAGTACGTACAACTGCAAGTATGTATGTCCAGCTCACTGTGTCAAGGGGCAGCGCAACATGTTTATCCTCAACCTTGATTTCACTCCAGCCAAGATCACTATCCTTCACAATCCTGGTGCTCACTTTCCCTACAGAGGAACAGGATGTGGTTTGTTTTTACTTTTTCAACAAACCACTGTAAGAGGTTTTGCCCACAATAACACTAAGGTGTAAATGATGCACTCTCCCCTGGTCCTTTTTGCTTCTGCACGCAATTACACAATCACACACTCTTTCTTTGTTACCAAGACATGACATACTTCTCTTAGTTGTATTGGTAATGTGGCTGCTGACACTTGCTAGTTCTTCATTATTCAGGTCCTTCAGTAGTCTCAGTAGGTGGACCTCTCTCAGTACCTGGGCCAGACCACCGTCAGTACGAAACAACTTGACCAGGAGGAAATCATAGTCGGTCCGAATATGGTAGATAGAGCTATATATCAGCAGAACGCTGAACATTTCAGTCTTGATTCGCTGTCTGACAGAGCAGCAGCTGACTGCAGTCTAGTTCCTAGTGTTGGGGATAGATAGATGTGTAAAACATGTGTCAATACGTCTAGAGTATCCACCAAACCTGGATGTCCTGAACATGTAATAACCTTGGTCTGGGACATGTAGCCTTGAGAGACACCTCCAGTCATCGTCACTGTCTTCAATATCTGCAGGAAAATAATTTAGAGGTTAAAATTTGGCAATCTGACAGTTGTTTCTCTATGCTATGTAGTACCTGAGTCAAGTGTTGATATATGTGGTAGATGGAAGGTCTCTGTCACAGGAGTATATACTTTGTCTGCAACGTCTCAATCCTGGACACACATCAGTGCATGTTGCAGTGTGCTTCAGCGCAAATGGCTCATGGTAGTAAATATACACAGTGGGTATACACCCCCACACACCAAATCATCCGCTTTTTGTATGTACCTGCCAGCTTTCTACATACTCCAGACTTCTTCTGTCCTGCAAGTGCAATACACGTAATTTAATATTTGCACCAGTGACTAGAAGGGCTATCACACTAAGCTGTTAAAACCACTGTCAATGTAGCCATTCTTACCTAGCGAGACTTTCATGGTGTCTCTATATTTAGCTTCTTCTCTCTCCTTCTTTTTTCTTTCCCTCTCCTCCTCCTTTCTTTGCTTCTCTTCCTTCTGCCTCTCTTTTTCTTTCACCAGAGCTAAGTTTTCAGTGCTGGTTAGCACTCTTCCACTAGACTTTGGCTTCAATGTTTCAGCCCTAGCTGGTGGTGAGGGGTAACTAAGGAAGCTGCTGACTGCCAGTGCATTTATGGCAAATTTCTGTCATACTTGACTCAGGGGTAAAGTGAGCTCAACCTCACACAAGAACAGAAGTATACAAGCCCACACCACACACCGCACAAACCAACAAAAAGGCCCAAAGGAGAAGTTGAAGAGAGTACACTACTGCGGTCAGAGAAGAAGGAAGGAAGGAAGGAAGGGAAAAAAAACAGAGGGGAGGAGGGAAGGAAAGAGGAAAAGAGAGAAGCGCCAGTAATCAATTTATAGCCTTCGCAGAACCGCCTGATTACAATAAGACATAAGAGATAATACTACACAAGCATCTGAAAAACCAAGGCACTCGCTTTTTTGACTGCACATGCAGGCTATGCATCGGTGGGAAGAGACCTGCTTCTTCTTGGCAACTTTGCAACCGAGTGTCCAGAGAGCACATCCGATTAGCGGATAATGCCGTAACGCGGAGCCAGCGGTGGACATTTGCCATCGTCATACTTCTGCTCCAGGCTCGCTGAAAGTGGTTGAGAAATGAAATGTTGTACAACCTTCCACTAGGGGCGGTAGACTACCTAAAGGAGGAAGCGTCATGTACTAGAGTGACACATGTCGTCCCGCCATGCATCTAAGTGAGTGGTCCGAACACAACAAGAGAAAAACACTAGAGACAGAGCAGGAAGGGCGATGCAACAGGTGGAGTGGGTGGTGTGTCGGAGCAATGTGAAAGAACCCTGTCACTTGCCGGCAGACGAATGTGTCAGGGAAGTAGTGTGAGGAGTGCCCTCCATCAGTAAGAGAAGGGGTCGACTGAAGGCGTACCTCCAAAAACGGTTACAGAACCACATGTGGAAAAGCTCCATGCATCAAACCGCATTGCCAACCCATTGCCCGAAGGTCCATATCTTGTGCCTGGGACCTCACCAATGATGTATGTCTGGTGCAAGTGTCGTATGGTCCCAGATGACCATGTGTAAGTGAGAGACGCTCGAGTGAGGCACTACAGACACCAACCGTACTATTGTTACTAGGATGGACCTTGTGCCCTGACCCAACCGTAGTACTGACCTACCCTCTCGTTCTGCACACAACCTTTGCGTCCTTCGTGTCAAGTGGCATGCCACTCTCATCCATGTTGAAATCTACCCAGATGGTCTGTCAACACTCATTTTCCCTCTAGCGTACGCTCTAGCAGATCGAAGTATCGATGAACCATTGCTGTGTCTGAGCCTGGCTCTTACCAGAGACAATGGAGCTGCACTCTAAGGGAACAGATTGGGGTGACGTCGACAAAACCTCCTACCAACCATTAGTCACAGTCCTCTGGAACCCGTTTTGTTCGTCTGGAGGAGGCGTGATCGTCGAGCGGGAGGCGCGTTTTTACGAGTGAGAGCGTGTCTCGTCGAGAGGAGGCAAGTCAGTGGAGAGCGGTGTCAAGTCGAGAGGAGGCGCGTTTGTACGAGTGTAGTGGCGCGTCTCGTCGAGAGGAGAGCAAGTTTTTTGAAGTGGAGAGGAGCGCGAAAGTGTGGAGAAGGCGGTCTCGTTCAGCGCAGTTTATGCGGCGCATTAACGCCGTCTTTGCCCTTTCACTCACCGAGCTCACGCGGGCGGTTCTGGGAACCCGACGGTGGAGACACGCCTCTCCACACGTCCTCCTCTCGACTTGACACGCCTCTCCACTTGAAAAAAACTTGCCTCCCGACGAGACACGCCACTCCACTCGTAAAACGCGCCTCCGCTCGACGAACACCTCTCCACTCGTAAAAACGCGCCTCCGCTCGACGAATCACGCCTCCTCCAGACGAACAAAACGGGTTCGTCACATCGTCGAATTTTGGCACGAATCACCTCCCATACTTTACATGTGCACTAGCCTTGGAATCTCCTCCGTCCTCTATCAAAGTGTTGGTGGCGAGCGTCCAGAAATTGGTAACCTTTCCCGATCTCTGGGTTTATCGGACGTTCACTTCCATCGTTCATAAAATTGTTTGTGTGTAAGGGAGGACCGAGATTTCTCGGATACCTAGCCCACTGACTCTACGTGATCGATTTGTAAATCGATTTCCGACCAAAAATCGAGTACGTGATTGATTTGGAAAAATCGATTTTTGACAGGCAGAGAGCTATAATACTTTTGGCGGAAACGGGGTTCCATAAACCACACCGTCCATACGTCACCACAGGAGGTCGGACACGGTCACGTGAATGGTACAGGAATTTCAATTAGCGCGTTGAGGAATGCACGACCTTCGACGACTTGCTCGACCTATGCTTAGTTTTTTGACAAAACAGACGGAGCATTCGCTTGAAACCACACGGAGAGTTGTAAAAGGATCAAAGTAAGGTACTGTGCATTTAACTTAGCTCTAGGGCTCACGCTGTGAGTGTGTGACAGAGTTATTAGTATTCTTCACTATATCTTGCCGAGCGGTAGGGGATCGCTGAGGATAATAGGATCTTTCTTACATATTACATCGATTCAGTTGCAAATCCTCTCTAAATCCCGCTTGTTTTTGCTCTTTACATTCTTTATGGGAAAGAAATTGCTGTGTCAGCATAAATGTCATTTACAATGACGCAATCCCTGCGCATGTCCGACCTCCTCTGACCGTGGCTGGGGGTTTGAACCTTGAACCTTGAGGCTGGAAGACACTTAGCGAGCTGGCCAGAATCCGTATTATACAGGTTTAGCTAGATCTAGCTATGCCGGATGAACTAGTTTAGCGGGTTGCTCTACCATAGACAATAAAGCGAAGGAACCCAATCCCGTTGTTCCGATATTGTTATGGCCGTCTAGGGAGTAGTGAGGGTCCGTCGTCAATTTGCAACCAGTTGTCCCGTCCTCTGGACACTGAGACTGTCTAAGAATGTGCGTGTGCATAAGAAGTAAGTCTCGTATTGATCGTGTCTTCATGTCTCTTTATTTTAGCTATAGCGCTTAGGCCTTTTTGTCCAATTCGCCAGCTCTATTGAAACTTTTTGGGAACGGCTTGGCTCAGGACGTGTTGAAATGCCAAACGTGATCTCTGCTGCAGGGAAGGCTCTAGATTGGTTTTGTACCACCACCACCTGTAGTGTAATAATTGTATAGGTTGGCAGATGTCTGGCTATGTGCCCACAGTAGCATACCCCTTTACTTTAGGGAGTTATTGTTTAGGTTCTGCTTAGTTTCAACTCATCCATTTTTTAATCAGAGAGGGAGTCATGGATGGGGTTTCCCCAGTCATGTTAAAACCATTTCGCCACTGCAAGAGGGTTTCATGTTGGTGAAAGACTCCTTCCGTGGAGTCTGTATCCTTTACCACTCATACAAGTCACACCGATCTGAAAGATAACAGGATGGGTGGGTGTGATCTAAAAAGATTTAGAGAGCGAATCACTCTCCACCACTGTCAATCCTGATACTGCAATTTGGGGCAGGCGCACACATGCACATGTCAACCCTTGCACTTGTTAAAGTGGTTCAATCAACATTTGAAGTAGTGAAAGTCAAAGTGAGTGCCACCACACTCTGAACTGCGTATATACCTCGACCAGAAGATGCAACGCAGGGCGTGTATCGCCTCTCGCATGCTATCTAGTATAGTGTAGTTAGCCCGCGTCAGACTCTGCGCGAGCTGGCAAGAGACCACGAGTACAGCTAAAACTAAAACCCAGCCAGCAATTAGTGATACAGCGCAGGCGTTTACTCACGCGTGCGCGTCACAATGCGCCGAGGGTTTGCACTTCAGTGCTTTTCATTGTTTAGGTTCAGCTTAGCCATCCATTGTTTAATCAGAGAGGGAGTCATGGATGGGGTTTCCCCAGTTATGTTAAAACCATTTTGCCACTGCAAGAGGGTTTCATGTTGGTGAAAGACTCCTTCCGTGGAGTCTGTATCCTTTACCACCCATACAAGTCACACTGATCTGAAAAGATGAGTCGAAGGCCATCTAACAGGATTGGTGGGTGTGATCGAAGAGCGAATCACTCCACCACTGTCAATCCTGATACTGCAATTTGGGGCAGGCGCACACCTGCACATGTCAACCCTTGCGCTTGTTAAAGTAGTTCAAACAACATTTGAAGTAGTGAAAGTCGAAAGCGAGTGCCACCACACTCTGAAATTCTCTACGTTGACAGTGTACTCAGTCTCCATCACTTGGCGTTGATTTCAGGCTTGAACAGGTATGAGATTGCACAAAACAAGTTTTTGAAACAGGATAGAATCAAGATCCATTGGAAACAACACGAAGCAATGAATGAGGAAACCTGCTTAATTATGGCATTTCCATGCAGTGTAGCAATAAGGAACAGAGTTCATCATTGTCCGCATGTAGCAAGTGTATGCTTACGACAACTGAAGCCTTTACCAATCCTGGACCAGCATGTTTGCCAGTAGCTCTGAAAGGAAAGGTGTCTGCAGCCGATACATACATTTTCTTCATTCATTATTACTTTCTCTCCACCTCCTACCCTAGTATATATAATGTGCGATCCCATTAAAACTATTTTTGTTGTTACAATTTTAAAGATTCAATGGGATAGGAACACAGGCAGCGCTTAGGCTTGGAGGTGATAGAATTCTCTCCATTTCCTATATGTTCTTTGCTGGATTAGAAGGCACGTGTAGAGCATAAATTATGTAGACAAATGCAAGAGTGTCTAGCATGCCAGAATGTCTCAGTTTTGCAGTTGAACTTTATGAGGGGCTGTATTGTATTAAAGGAGGCCCTCCATCTCATCCATCTTCTCAATAAAAAAATCTAGGAACCTACAATACAGTATAACATGGACTGCCAAGTATTGCTTCACTCCCAGTTCATGTTTCTTACCACAGTTGAATAACCTGACATTTGCCCTTGGTGTTTTGAGAGTGTAAATGTAACGTTAGCAAGCAGTTTTGCTTCGAAGGGAGAAGGGCACTGTACAGTTAGCTAGCAATATCACATTGTAGCTATCACACTTGCACTTTATAAATGTTCTTGAGGGTTTTTAAACAACTGATTGTGTGGTAGCTCCACTAGCTATTAGTAACGTAATAGATGAGGATTGAACCAAATCTTCCATAATCATAAACGAGGCAAAGGGAACAATATTTTTTTCTGGAAATCTGTCATATGTAGCTAAGCAAAAGCCCGAGGTAGTTTAAGTCGTTGTCATGCATTAATGTGTCTGAATAGTCACACTTGATGCTGAACTAATTGTATACTATGCCCCATTTTTCTTAATTTGCCCTCAAAGGTGTCACTAAGAACCAAAGTGGGATTTCTAACAGGACGTTTATAAGCATCAAAACTTGGGCAAGGACACCCTTATGGTGCCCCTGACAGGAATTAACAGTCAGAGAGGAGGCGATTGGGATTAGACACCAAAGGTGTTAATTATACATACAAAACAGCCTGCAGCAATCACCCAGAGTTAGTGATAGCATGATTTTATACACTCTGTGGGTGGCATACTGCAGGTTATAGACAAGGCCCATACATATGTATGATGGGATTTGCTGATGATTGGAGGGCTATAATAACTCACTCCAAAACCATAACCTCAAAAGTGCCTGAGGCTATTTTGTTGTTGTTGTTTACAACCATGTGATTTTGATGTTTGAATAAATTATGTATAAAAAGTTTCGTTCACATACCTCTTAGCTACCATTTGCAAGTTACAAGTTACACTGACACATATGATCCCATTATAATGTATTGCCTGGGACTCTTTACAGTAAATAATGTTGTTTACAAACAAATAAGTATGACCAGCCTCTTTTGATGACAGATAGCTATCTATATTCTTACAAAATTACATTACTCTATCATATTTAGTTTTTGAGTTACGCTCTGAAGAAGAAGGAGAAGAAGGAGAAGATGAACAAAACTCCCTATCATAGCCCCATAGATTATGATGCTAGGTACCATGCCAATCCCTATATCAGAGCGTCGGTAGGCGCTCTATATAGGGATGACACGAGTGAAATCTCACGTGATCCGCGTACAAAACGCCTCAAAACTCAGCGAGAATGACTCACCATGGCTTCAAAATCACTAGCAATAGTCTAGAGGCCAATACCTAGCTATACATATGCCCCAAGACTTCCTACGTGCCCTCAGTTCCCCACCAGAGAATTCGCACTTACGCGATTTCGCGATTTTCGTGTCATCATCATCATCATCATCATATTCTTCATCTTCTTCTTCTTCAGACCCGCTAGCTCCTTACCGGAAGCAGTTGAAGCGTTGGTTTTTTCACAGAACGTCTCCAAATTTTCCGGAGGTGTGCACGCATATCAAGCGATCGCTTGTTTCTTGCCGCAAGTCACTACGGTAGATCATTGAGCTCTTCCACGGTAGTCACTGAACAACGCCATTTGCTGCTAACTCAGCATCAGTGAGCCGCATGCGCCGAGGAGGGCGTTTCCCCAATGCGGTGCGCGCGCATTTCGTGCGTGAACCTGGTGCACGAGACTAAGCCAGGATGCCTAGCCTGCAGAGGAATTCTTATCCTCCAGTGCCTTCTGTAAGTCAGTATACACATTTTAACTGGCTAGCTTGCGTTTAGCTGTTGATTTGCACGAGGAGCAACTTGGCAGTGTGCGCCGTGTTACGCGGGCCTTGCACAGCGCCTTCATTCTTTGTCCCCCAGGTTATAGCTATCATTGTAGTCTGATTACTGAAGCCTGCCTATGAAACCACCCCACCATATATATGTGCCACAACCTAATTGCATCGTTGTTGGAGACGCTACGCATTCAGGTAGGAGCAGCCCATGTTATCTCTACAACACCCATGAACATCAGAGTGACTGAAAATTCAGTGTTGTCATAAGGCAAGAAAAATAGTGGAAACAAGTGGAAAAATCATTTCTTCAAAATGAAGGGGGATATAGGGATGGCTTGAAGCACCAAAAAGGAAGAAAAAAGGGGTCATTACACAGCAAAGTTGCACAAAGCTACATGACACCATCCCTATACCTTTGTCTCACTGAAGGTCTGAATGGGGGAAGAAGCGTTGCCAGTGTCTTTATCTTCCACAAAGACCAGGAGACTGTGCTCAGCTTTACTTTACTTGTGAACTATAACACAAAGATATAGGGATGGTGTCATGTAGCTTTGTGCATCTTTGCTGTGTAATAACCCCTTGTTTCTTCCTTTTTGGTGCTTCAAACCATCCCTATATCCCCCTTTCATTTTGAAGAAATGATTTTTCCACTTGTACTAAGTACTACTGTGCTTAGTGATAGATAAAGCATCTACTGACCATCTGTGTGCAGTAACTGTTATTCTTGCTAAATTGCAGTTGTGACTTAGTGTTACGTTTTCCTTTTAGGAAAAAAGACTGTAGGAGACTTTCCTTGCCACAACTGGCTAATCATTTATGGATTATTGTTAGGTCTCAATTACACTGTTTTCATCATGTTTACTCCATCAATATACCAGTTTGTAACTGCAGCTAAGGATTCTTCGGAAGAATCAGAGGTAACATTTGGGAGTTGGGAGGGTAAAGCCCCGCCTTTTAATACGAAATTGAGAGTTATTTTGTGCATGACAGATTTATCAAGGATGTGGTTAATGCTAAAATAATTATTTACTATTGATGGTGGAAAGCTTTTTATATATGGGTGTACAGTTTACAGAAGCAGAAACATTTGGTGCATGCTCTCTGTAATGGATTAAAGTGTGATGTGAGTAATTGGTTTTGCTAGGGAGTCAGTAAGGTCAGTAGTTTTTAGGTTCCTAATATCGAACTGTGTGTGTAACTAGTGATGGTGTTTGTTCGGGTTAGGGACCCATGTATTCAACAAGGAGATGGGTAGGCATGGAGTAAAGGAAGGGATGAAGGAGTGCCTAATGAGTGTAAAAGTGTGACTCACGGTTGACATTGCAGGAAAATAGTTAGAATGTAAGTTTGTATCCCCTTCTTGAGTTCACAAAGAGGAATGTTAGGTCATGTATTGCGATAATCCAAGTATTGAACAGTCCCAGTCTTACGTATTATTGCAATGGCAGGCAGGTGTGAGGTAGGTGTCTGGGAGGTAAACAGACAGCATTGCAGAGGTATGAGTGTTGTGTGGGTTTCAATCCAACAAAGGCTTCCTAATATTTTCTTAGTAAAAGAGCTGTCTTTGGTGTGGCTTATTTTTAACCCTCAGCGCACACGCGCAGCGAGGGTTATACAGTACTTGCTTTGTCATTCCGTCCGTCCGTATGTCTGTCTGTCTGTTACCACGTTTTCTGCCACTACGCACAACGAGACAACAAAATAGTGATACCAACAGGTTCATTTCCACACTGGCTCGATTTAAAAAAATAGCGATCTTCGTATATAGAAGTGCTGTGAACAAGCCAATATGCTAATAGTACTGGCTTAACCTTGACCTGATCCGCTTGCTCTGTGTACCTCGGAGGCACAAAGTCACAATGAAGGATGTGTATCAACTCACGCATGCTATCTACCTAGCCCGTATCAGACTCTCTGCGAGCTACTAGCAGGAGACAACGAGTAACACATACTAATAGGCCCAGCCCATCTATTAGCGGTACCGCACATGCGCAGTTCGCCGAGGGCTTGCACTTTAGTGCATTTCATCTGACACATTATTAGACACGTAATGCCTTTGCTATGGGTGATTGCCTGCACACTTTATATTAGCAATCAATAATAGCAACGCAATTGGTGCATTGAAGCTTACACAATTTCTGAACCGAGGTTCTTAATATTTACCTGCATGGCTAACTTCTAGCATAGATTGAACAGACTCTAGTACTCTCATTAGTTGTATGTGATTTCTACAGAAAAATGGCTCAAATACACTCTGGCCAGGATTGAATGGGACTGAACGAGACTACGCTTTAGTATCAGTGTCGTTCGCATTGTTTGAAACTGTTCTTTTTCCCTTACCAATGCTGATGATGGATTCACTTCCATTCACTCTTCTTATGCTACTAACATTTTCCCTGTTCACTGTTGCTGGGGTGGTGTACGGATGTGCCACTCATATATGGATGGTCTTTGTTGCACGTGGTCTAATGGGTGCTGCGGCTCTTTTTGCATCTTCAATTATTTATACCTATACTGGAGAAATTGGTTCTATTATGGATATGGAGCGACTAAAGATGGGAAAAAAGCCAATGAAGGGCACCTTGTACTTGGCAATCACATTCACCACTCATGGATACCACATCGTTTTACTTGGTAATAATGCTAATATACTTACCTACATAGTGTGACTGAGTTTGTGTATGTCCATTGGTTTGCCGGGTATAATACAAGTCGAAAAATCATTTCTTCAAAATGAAGGGGGATATAGGGATGGCTTGAAGCACCAAAAAGGAGAAAACAAGGGGTCATTACACAGCAAAGATGCACAAAGCTGCATGACACCATCCCTATATCTTTGTGTTATAGTTCACAAGTAAAGTAAAGCTGAGCACAGTCTCCTGGTCTTTGTGGAAGATAAAGACACTGGCAACGCTTCTTCCCCCATTCATACCTTCAGTGAGGCAAAGGTATAGGGATGGTGTCATGTAGCTTTGTGCAACTTTGCTGTGTAATGACCCCTTTTTTCTTCCTTTTTGGTGCTTCAAGCCATCCCTATATCCCCCTTCATTTTGAAGAAATGATTTTTCCACTTGTTTCCACTATTTTTCTTGCCTTATGACAACACTGAATTTTCAGTCACTCTGATGTTCATGGGTGTTGTAGAGATACATGGGCTGCTCCTACCTGAATGCGTAGCGTCTCCAACAACGATGCAATTAGGTTGTGGCACATATATATGGTGGGGTGGTTTCATAGGCAGGCTTCAGTAATCAGACTACAATGATAGCTATAACCTGGGGGACAAACAATGAAGGCGCTGGGCAAGGCCCGCGTAACACGGCGCACACTGCCAAGTTGCTCCTCGTACAAATCAACAGCAAAACGCAAGCTAGCCAGTTAAAAATGTGTATAGCTACTGACTTACAGAAGGCACTGGAGGATAAGAGTTCCTCTGCAAGCATCCTGGCTTAGTCTCATGGACCTGGTTCACGCACGTAATGCGCGTTGGGGAAACGCCCTCCTCGGCGCATGCGGCTCACTGATGCTGAGTTAGCAGCAAATGGCGTTGTCCAGTGACGATCTACCGTAGTGACTTGCGGCAAGAAACAAGTGATCGCTTGATATGCGTGCACACCTCCGGCAAATTTTGAGACGTTCTGTGAAAAAATCAACGCTTCAACTGCTTCCGGTAAAGAGCTAGCGGGTCTGAAGAAGAAGAAGAAGATGAAATTGCTAGTGATTTTGAAGCCATGGTGAGTCATTCTCGCTGAGTTTTGAGGGCGGATCACGTGAGATTTCACTCGTGTCATCCCTATATAGAGCGTCTACTGTAGTGGTTAAGCACCAGTAAGTTTGAATGTCATCAGACTACCTTATGATTATGGTTGTAGCTTTTCTTAACTCATGATTCCCCTTTCCACGCTGGCTTGGTGAGTGAGAACATTAGCAAATAGTTTTACTATGTATTTGCGCGACTCCATACCTGCCAACCGTGTCATATGGTTAGGGCAGTCCTGACAATGACCTATGAACCCGACGTTCTGCCTGCTATCCTGGCAGTCACTAATTTCTCCCACTGGTCAGAGTTGCGTGACCAATCATGCCCTGAAAACAAAATTTGCTCTTTACACGAACATGGCGGATCTTTATGCTCCTCATTCACTTACTGCAGTAATGAAAAGCACTGAAGTGCAAACCCTCGGCGCATTGTGACGGGCACGCATGGGTAAGCGCATGCGCTGTATCACTAATTGATGGGCTGGGTTTAGTTCTGGCTGGTCTCTAGCCAGAGTCTGACGTGGGCTAACTACACTACTAGACAGCATGCGAGAGGCGATACACGCCCTGCGTTGCATCTTCTGGTGCCTCCGAGGTCGCAGAGCACGCGGATCGATCAGACCGCTCGGGTACTCCGGTAAGCCGTTGCGTATTTGCATATTGGCTTTTTCGTGCTCTAGCTTTGCAACGGAGCATTTTCAGAGAAAACTGCCTTTATTTTCTGACCTTCGTCGCCCGTTGGGTAGATGGTATCGTTTCTGGGACGAACAGACGTTCCAGGAGTGAGATATAGAATAACAGACAAACAAACAGACAGACAGACCCAAGTACTGTACCCTCGCTGCGCATGCGCGCCGAGGGTAATTACAATGCTGACAGCTTAGTTTACGTGCTATGCAGCAAACACGACAATTGCGCATGCATGTGTTCGTCTAAAATCTGAACGTTGCTCCCTAGTTTCTGGTGCCCCACTAGTCACTGCTGAAGGTGGGCAGGTATGTGATTTTTCAACAGTGTGTTATTGGCACAATAATCAGAAAAAAACGGTTTTAAAACATTTGGCTGAGGCAATAATGGGAGTGTAGGGCAAGATAGTGATAGACGATATTACGGACATTGTGAGGTTAAAAATATACTTATCTGACTTACGTACATTTCTTGTATATACTGCGCTTTTTAGCAAAGTAAACTTGCACACAATAAAGTAATTGCCTGTTTCTGGGGAATGGCTCATAACAGAGTGGCACTGTAGTATAACATAAACTGGATGTATTGCACCAACTTACATATGTATAACTAGTTTGCATCTTTCTGCTAAATGCCTTTTTAGCCTATTAGCCAGCCAATGATCCTCGCACACCTCCACAACAAGCCCAGAACTCACTGAACATCTACGGATATGATGCACGATACAATGACATATTACTAATGCCATTTATGTTACAACCCATGATACACTTTCTATCCCTTTCCCCTGTTCTCTGGTATTTCCACCTATTCACAAGGCATAAATGCAGGTCTGGTTAGGATTCCTTCAGTAAACCCATATCGTCTGCCCGGATGGTTTCTGGCTGCTCTCGGTGTGACTGCTGCAATCATAGTGGTTCTGTTCTTCTCAGAGACAAGGCCCTGGGCTTGTAGGTTCAAGTCAAGATGTGACATGAAAAGTGGTTGGAGTGATTTCCAGAAAATGAGGTCCAAGTCAAAGAGCTATCTAATAGTATCCAAGTCATAGAGTTATGCTAGGATATCTTAGTAGCCAACCACGTCCACTGACCGCTTTCTGTAACAGGGGTATGCCCTATCACATAAGCATCTCTGCCAGAAGGTGGTCTGTGCTCTGGGTGTTGGTCATGTAGCTGCATCACTACATCTGGTGCAACCACTAAATGCATAATTGGCTCAAAACAGAGTGACCACAAGTATAATTATAATTATAACAACATCTTATTAACTACATTGCAGAGTGCATAGCTACACTACAGCCTATTGCTCAGAACCTGATTGAACACTTTGTTGGCGATGAAGGTAGCAATTTAATTTTTCACATGTTTCACGTATTGTATAATATTACGGAATGTGACCTGCCTGTACCTTTATTAGATGACTAGGTGGGCTCAGTTTGCTTGCCAATTAATACCTGTTACTTCCTTGACTTTGGTGAAAGGGTGTTGCATTTGTGTTTGCGAATGCATATGTCACAGGACAGGCATTTGCTCTGCTATATACACTTGTGTCACCCATTCTGAGCGACCAGTTTGGCTTTACTGTAGATAATACAGCTCTGTTCTTCACTGCACTAGCAGTTGGTGGGTTAGCCTCACCTTTTGTTCAGTAAGTGTGTTTGTTTGGAGTTTAGATATTTTATAAGTCGTATACACTTGCTGCAGGTTTTGTTCACAAGCACTGAAATGCAATAATAGAGTAATGATGGCATTTGCTCTGGTGACTATTGTCATTGGAAATACACTGATTAGTGACTGGCAGGTATTATATTACAAGGAAAACCCTTGTTACCTACCATCACCTGGTGATAATGGAACTACTGATGTGGTGGATGGTAATAACATAACTTCTTCATTTGAGAATATCAATGATCACATCAATAGCACATTTGAGTGGAATATTGACAACTGCGAAGGTAAGAGTACTTCCAATCACGAATGTTTCTGGAACCCTTCGTCTCGGGTTACTGGAGATCATTGTCACACTTGCCATAATGCTTGCCTCAGCAAACAAGCATTTCTCAATTTCTATCAGTTCAATATTGGGGTGCTGTTTCTGTCTGTTGGAGCAACTCTTGCTTATGTATTCAACTTTGCACTCTTGTCTGACATAGTTCCTGCTGAGAATCAGGTAAACCACCTCACAATACATCGCTAATTTTGTATTGCTTTTATAGGGAAGTATAACAGTACTCACTATTACCAGCGGGGCATTGTCAAGAGCTGTAACACCCCTCTGGTGTGAGTATGTCCAATGATATGTATAATTATATTATGAATGTTAATGGTAATGATATACCCCAGCTACAGTAAAGATTTTGATTACCCTGTGGCTCAAATGCACATTGAAGGGTGCAGTACTTGAATCAGGATACACTAGCTTATTTTAACTGGTGGATATTTTTAGCATTCTTCTAGAGAGTGAAGTGTAATGATTACCTGAAAGCCTAGCAGTTGTTTTTACAGCGGCAAGGTCTCTCGTTACAAATTGACATGCATGCTTATTTGTCACAGCTGTGACGTGAGCCTAACAGACATGCATGTGTGGAAAATATTTCGCCATCCGTCTAGTGGTCCTTGAAAATCCGGACGCATTACTGATGCTGTGAATTAGTTTGTTGCGGCTAGGTTTTTTCACTGCGTAAATTCTATGAAAAGCATTACTGCATGCTAAAACTATCACATTGCCGCTGGTTTTGTGCCAAGGCTTTGCACATCTTTCATTCCACAAAGCAAATGTTCTTTCAGAATAGTGAAGTAGCTTCCTATAACAGTGTGATTATTATCAATGGTCTTGTTGATTTGTTATACAGATGTTGAAAGCTATGAACAGACTGGAAAGCACACCTTCCTCCCCCTATCAATAACTAATGCAACGATTCTGTTAGTGCTTGTTGCACTGGCTGTCCTCTACAAAGATCTCGCTCCAAGGTGTAGTACTGAGGCCAAAGCTGCAACCAATGCTACTGCCTTAGAGTGTTCAATAGTGAATGGTCAATGAGTATAATGAAAAGCACTGAAGTGCAAACCCTCGGCGCATTGTGACGCGCACGCGTAAGTAAACGCATGCGCCGTACCACTAATTGATGGGCTGGGTTTAGTTTTAGCTGTTACTGTGGTCTCTTCCAGCTCGCGCAGAGTCTGACGCGGGCTAACTACACTACTAGATAGCATGCGAGAGGCGATACACGCCCTGCGTTGCATCTTCTGGTGCCTCTGAGGTACGCAGAGCACGCGGATCGATCAGACCGTGGTAAGCCGTCCCGTCCGTTGCCTATTTGCATATTAGCTTTTTCGCGCTCTAGCTCTGCAACGGAGCAGTTTCAGAGAAAACCCCACATATTTTCTGACCTTCATTGCCCGTTCAGTAGGTGGTATCCTTTGTGAGACGAACGAACACTCGAGAAGTGAGATGACGAGTAACAGACAGACACCACACACACACACACACACACACACACAGACAGACAGACAAACAGACAGACAAACCCAACTACCGTAACCCTCACTGCGCATGCGCGCCGAGGGTTAATAATTATTTTTGTAACTAACTCCATTGCTGGTTGAGTGTCATTATTACACAGTGCATACTTAGTAATGAAAGCACTAAAGTGCAAAACTCGGCGAACTGTGCATGCGCTGTAGCACTAATTGAGGGCTGGGCTTGTATATCTTTACCCGTGGTATCCCGCTAGTAGCTCGCGAGGTCTGACACAAGCTAGGTATAGTAGATAGCATGCGGGTTGTCGATACACGCCCTTCGTGTGGACTCTGTGCTGCAGATACAAAGAGCGCAGCGGACGCGGTCGAGTAAGCCTGCGCTAATTTGCATATTGGCTTGTTGACTGCTTTTCAGCGCATAACTTTTTGAACGCAGTTGTTATACGAAAATTCACCTTTAAAAATGACACAATTACGGACAACTACCGTAACCTCGCTGCGCATGCGCGCCGCCGAGGGTAATGAAGCAGTCAAGAGCATCCTCAGTGTGGTGTGTTGATCACTAGTAGAAGTGGAAAATCATTCTTCAAAATTAAGGGGGATGTATAAGATAGGGATGGCGTATATACTTATTCTGAAAAGAATAGCTACAACAAGAGTATGCTGCGGCCAAAACCAAATATATACATCATCCCTACATCTTTCGCTCTTGCTCTCATATAAAAATGTGTGGAGCCTGCATGTAAGTATGTAACGCTCAGTCAGACTGTGGGAGGTTGTGGGAGTAAAGAAGATGGAACATGCTCCGAGTCATGTATAGTCTAGTGTAGCACACATGGTTACATTATACTTCCATTATAGAACCAACAACATTGACGTGGTTTCCTGTGTGCAATAATACATAGACCGCTTGTGATGTCATCCGTCAATGTCTGTCAACATCATGAGGAGAGTACGCTGCCGACTGTCCCTACTGCTGGCTGTATGAGAAGACAGAGCGGTCATGGAGCAGGTATGCCAAGGCAGCATCTCCATGTCAGTCCCACAGGTCCACGCTGGTCCAGTACCGGTGGAAGCTATATAACTGTCATAGCCTGTGGATGCGGCCCAGGAACCCCAGGAAATATTGGCATTTTGTCAGGTGGTCAAGGATAGCATATCGTACACCAATATGCTGATCCTCAGACCCTATCAGAAGTAAGAGACTGCCGAAAGAGGCAGTTACATCTCCCTGTAAGCGTATCACCACTATGCAGTCTGGAGTGTGAGGGGGGACAGTGGGTCCTCCTGGCTTACTGTTTTGTGTACAATATGAGCCCAGGTTGGCATGCACTTTGCTGCCACTGGCATTCTACAGAGTGAAATTGAAAGAGTACGCAGCAGGTGTTCTGTACCTGAATAAACAGTCTTCCTTGTCCCTTGTGATGGATGACCTTGACGGGACCTTTTTTACACTTGGGACACAGTTTCGTCTACACCCAGTACGCTCCTCTTTCTTAGAGATTGTGTAATAGAGCATACAGAGGAAATCAGTCTATGGTTTTCTGAGGCGGTTGACTCCCCCAAGGAACTCACACTAAGCCAAAGTATGGACGGGGATAAAAGCTGTTAGGAACAGACACACTAGGACCTAACCCTGGATAGAGCCACATATGCCAATCCCTCACGAAACCATCCCTCGTAACAGGGTCATACTATGGCACAGTCGAGATACAGACCCTGGACACTGGGATGGTAATCGCAATGGCTAAAATGAGAGGAATTGTCTACGATACACATCAGAAATCTTCATCACCATGAACCTGCTTCTGACCTATCAGCTACATGGAGCAGGTACATTATCACAACTGCACAGTCACATGCGGCTGCATGAAAAAGCACTGTACAATAGCACCACCTTAACCAGCCCAGCCTGGGTCAATGTGCGAACGTAGCAAAATCGGCAGCCGCTGCAAAGAGACAGTTTGGCTCCAACCAGCGTCCATGTTGCAGTCAGCGTCAGTTTAATCCAAATGACTAAGTGACCGTCTGTCCATCTTCCATTGCTTGCGTTCGTCAATCTCACAGTACAATAAATGTCCATGTACTTCGGAAGCATCTTGCGAGCATTTTGCATTTAGTTACACAGGCTTCTTGGGAAATAAGCAAACCAGTGCTCCTGCAGACTGTTTAGCCAGAAAACTGCTGAGATAGACACCGGAATGACCCTCTGTTCAACAAACTCACAGTCCTTGGTTGGACAACCACGTTCACACAGTCCAACAATGGAGAGAACGGATCACTTTTCTGACGTTCATTGAAGTCAACTCATCATAGTAACAACAACATCTCCCAAAATATTGAGGCACCTGCACACACTAGGGACAGATTGATTTAATGGCAACCTGTCAAAAACAGGATTCCCAAGACGGTGGAGTTGGAGGAGCACCCTACAAACAGCAATGTTCGGAGACCAAACCACCACTGCCACCAAAAACAATCCTCTATCTCATCGCTGTAAAAAGCCCAGGTTTATATGAAACCATGGAAATCTCATCTATAAATAAAACAATTCACTCAGAGAGAGTGCTCTCTATGACTCCTGGAATGTTTTAGGGCCTGGCCAATAGCTAGTGGCTTTGGAGATGCTCAACCAGGAATTCGGAACGAGGTCTGTGCATAGTGATACCCGACATTGAATGCAGCAAGCCCAGTTGGTGCTGCAATACCACAGAAGGAGGCCTTCCACTATTCCACTAGCACTGTACCTAGGCCTTCGATGGCTCAATGAGAAAGATTTACCCATACCACCCACACCACTAAAACAAACAATCTCTAGATGGTGCGAAATCAGACGAGACACTGTTTTGCTCGTGACACTTTGTGGCAGGAAGTGACCTTGACCGTTCTCAGAAGACTCTCTTCGGTCTGACTCGCCAACTGGACACCTCTCATTTAGATCATCCTTGACCAGGTACTGCTTCAGGTCAGAACTTCTGTCAATCGGCTGGTCTTAGTCTTCACTAGCACTGAGGCTCATTGTCTTCTTTGCTTTTTTTCTCCATTTGCCTGAACGGCGCCTCATTTATCGCTCTTTACATTTGAGGCTGCTGCTACTAACACGTCCTCACTTCGAGTGTAGCTGACTCTGGCTAGTGAGTAGCTAGAAATGCCTCCAGCTTGTCTCATTTACCCGTAAACTACTCTCAAGCTCTAAATGGAGAGAAACATAACACTAGGAGTCGAAATAATCTTTGTCCGGGTCTCATTTTCCAGGTCAAAAGACTGTGGTAGGGAGTAGGCTGCAGTTTCTGTACATCGCTGACCATTGGTGTCCTAACCCTGAAAACACAAATTGGGCCACAAAGTCATACAACACAACGCCTCAAGGCAAACTGGTCTCTAGGATAGAAGTCTCTAGGACATTACCTCACAATATGTTCTGACATCTGGGTCAGCGAGCCAATTTCTTGAAGACTAGGTGGTGATGCAGTAACGTCAGATCGGTGATCTCTTGTTGCAGTTGGAGAACGTCTACCCACTTACTGTGTCAGACTTCTCAAGTGGTCTCCCCGCATAGATCACGGCCCTCATACAGACCTAACTTCGGAACCGTAAACTTCGAACAAACCAAAGCTGAAAAGGCGAACGTAAACCGGCTCGCTACACCACACATCTTCGAGATGAACAACGCACGCTCTTCACTCCGAGTCACAGCAAGACCTTGGTGACAAGACGACAAGTGAGCAAGACTAGAGAGGCTTCGGCTACAAATTAATGTCATTAGTCCTTCCACAGCCATCAAAACAGGGGTTGTAGGTCATTCACCCTTACGTTTCCAGCCAAGTACGGACAACTGGTAAATTCGGTCTAACGGATTTCGCTCCCGGACGGGGGTTGAGCGAGCAATCTCACAACACTGAGGAGCTGGGGGAACCCGAGACTACACCTGGTGATGAAACGCTGTCTTGCCCACAGGCAGGATATGCAGCAGGTAGAAAGCTATGATCGCCTCTTACAGATCTTGCCTGCATGTGCTCGGTACCTTGGTGACTAGTACTGTTGCACCAAGAGCTACCCTGTCACAGGATGGCAGGATGATTATCCTGGACTCCAGTCTGCACCTTCTCGGGATGTTCCTATCATGAGTGGTGCACTCTAAATTCCAGAGTAAGGACCATGTAAATAGGAGCCCCACGAGTCTGATACTCCTTCTATCAATAAAAGTGGTCACCAACAACCCAGACCTGACTTTCAAAATGACCTTTCGGAAAAAGGCATGGAATTTGGAGGGAAAATTCCCTGGACACTGAGATTGGTCCTCACACAACAGCGTTCCCCAGTGTATACTGGAGAACAGTGTTCACTTTATTCCTAAAGAAACTCAGTGAACAAGGGGAGCTCATACTGCAGCACAGCTACAGGTGAGGAAAAAGGGTGAGGCGAGCCCCACCTCTCTTACATGCACTGAGCTCACTGGCTGTCCTGAGAACCAGAACTGTTTGGTACCACTGGCTGATGGAGCATTGTGCACAACGTGCTCTAGCTGCCACGTCTGCAGTGTTCACACTCTCTATAATATTTAAAAGAGCATGGTACTGTCTCCTGGTATAACGACCCTTCAATTGAAACAACACCATGACCGAGCTTCTCGCATTCCTTCTGCCACAAAAGTAAACACATAACGCATCTTAACGAAACGGAAGTCCTTGTTAAAGCACCACCATAGAGTGCGGTCTGAGTGTACTCCTGGCACGATGTCTTCTTCTGTCTACACGAAGACCGATGAAACCAATGCATAACTTCCAGTTGGAAAAGCACAGGAAACACATCAACATCTAAATGGCGTTGCTGTGTACACAATAAGGGTCCTCATGTGAGCTATAGTCCTGTACCGGAGCTCTACAGCTGAACCAATGAGAGCTTGCTATCAGGTTTAAAGTGTACGCCTGATACCCAATCACCGTCATCTCTGGGGAAACCTTTTTCAACATTTCTGTGTTGCATGTGTTAAGACCTCAATGATTGCTATGGCTCCAATCAATCTTCTCATGAACATCCTGTAAGAGCAAGTTCAAGACCTAACAACTTCTATTCAGTCTTAACATGGTTTGTCACATCCCACCAAAACACCCACACAACATTACTCTGGTTGCCATCCATTGACAAA
>CASHTH010003987.1:0-35481 GCA_030341885.1 Geodia barretti | reverse complement strand
AGAGCCAAAAGAGCAACACAATCTCCTCCAAGCAAACGAATCAAGACCGGACGGACCAGCTGAACCCTGGGTGTGCATGGCTGCATTGCGAATTGTATCCGTGTTTAGGTTTTCAAAGAGGATTGGATTTAGGATGTTGGTTTCTGAGGAGCTAGTGAGAAGAGATGATGGATCGGGAGGTTTTCCGGTTGGGTGTTTGTCTTGGAGAACATCTCGGGTGGATCGCAGAACCGGTTCTGAGCATGAAGAGGCAGATGGTATCATGTCATCAAGATTTAGAACACCTCCAGTTGAATTTCGGGACAGATAACGTAGTGCACTCTTTACTTTCCCCTGCTCCATCATTTTACCAAAGTTACGTGCAATGGCGTTGTCATCAGACGGTCTTGGACGATTATGTAGATAACGTTGAATGCACCTACCCTCTTGAATGAGTAAAGGTATATCACCTTGTTTCCATAACTCCAACCGTCTCTTCAGGTGAGAAATGTGGTCTTTGCTCTTGCTTTTTTGCTTGGTTTTTGTAGGAGTAGGATTTGCATCACAAAGCTTGCCTTAAGAGCAATAGACTCCAGTTGTGAGCCATTCGCAAAAGCTTGTAACAAACGAGTGATTTCTTGGATGAATGATTTTCCTGCCGCACCAGATGGAAGAAGGAAGAGATTACGCTTCCAATGAATGATATCATTGTAAGCTGTGTCTATCATCTTGCAAAAGGTCTGTCCATCAAGCTGTCCCCATTGAAAATCTGGTTGTGAACACGTTGGTAGTGGCCATGGATCGGTGTAATTGCCACTATCACCAGCAGGTTGCTGATGCGATGAGGTAAGGTCAATGGTAGGTGTTTGGTTGTCACGGAAAGGCAACACAGGTTCCATGTTTGAAATTTGGTTGTCAAGGAGAAGCGCATTTTCCATGTTTTCGACGTATATCTCTTGTCCAGTAGTCAGAGTTAATGTCTGTTGGCTATTCGATCTCTCTAGCTGGTCGCTCACGACATCGGGTCTGCCCGCACTGTCAACAAGGTCTTCGTCAGTAGCTACGTGCCGCTTTTCCATAATTCTCGCATCTTCCAATATGACTCGGCGTACAGTTAGTACAGACTGTTCCACTGCGAGCACACACACAGCCCTTACAGCGCCCTTTCCCATTACAGCGGCAGCACTGTGGAGGCATGTTGAAGCTCTGCGTTTATGGTCAGTACGTTCAGTCGGCCATTTTTCTCGCCCCCTAGTTCCGCTGAACCAATAGCCACTTTTGATAATATTATGCTAGTTTCGTGAGAGGACTCCGTACTCTACAATAGAGTCGTGCTGACGCAGTTACGCGCCTTGCCGCATAAAAAGGGGTGAATACTGACAGTAACCGAGCCAACTTCTAGAGTAAGCAGTGGGCTAAATGGCGTCGGCAAACTTCAAGGTGCGACAGATTTGTTCTGCGGAAGAGATGGCTGCAGTGTTCGTCCCGTTGAACTAGGGTGGAATCCCGGAATCCTATATAGATCATGTAAGCTTCTTTTCAACTGACAAGTCAGGATTTTATGCAAAATAATTAGCTGTCTTTCTGTCGTGAAATATTGCAAAAATTATGCTTTCGTTGCCCTATACAGTGTAGACGAACCGCACCGCGGAAAGGGGTATGGGCTATATAGCTACTTGGAAATTTTCATTTGCTCCGTACCTGAGGGTTGTAATTGTGCGCTCGACACAACAGACGAAATGGTACCCATGTACGGGCGTCAAGGGTTCAAACCTGAATGGAGACTCAAGCGCACAACATTCAAAGTATAGCTATAACCCAAGGATTGTTAGAGCGTTTCGTCCCAAACGCAGTGGGAGTAGTTTTGAAACCAGCTACTGAAGTTCCGTTTGAAGAGTTGTTAGATTACGACACGTTTATCCACATGAGTCGTTTTTAGAAAGGTTGATTTCAGCCCCAAATTGCCATAGCTACGCAGCAGTAAGTGAGGATGGAGGAGTGGAGGGGTATGCCGTTGTCCGTACTGCATTCAAACAAGAAGATGGCTGGAGAATTGGCCCAATTTTTTGCTAATGATTCCAAGATTGCCAGAAATCTCTTGTGAGAGTAACACAAGTGCTCAAGTCAACAACTCCCAAGTAAAAACCACCTGTGGTGCCCAATTCAATATATATCATGAGAGCCAACAAAGGACATGACTCCACTAGTAACAGCAGGAGAGACTCGACCAACTCTGACATAATTGTTGGTGTTAGTTGCTCCATTTCTGTCAATGGCTGAATTCTCCCACTTGTATAGTTCAAAACTCTGTCTGCACTGTCTACTGATATCACATCCATTGAGAGTTCCCTCAAACTGAACAGTCACTTTCCTCAGTCTCTCTCCTCCTCCTCCTGGTAGCACTGTGTTGATGTGCTGTGTGATGAGCCAGTTCTCTTGAGCTCCCTCCCTGAATCCACACACTGTCACTGTCCCAGCACATGTGGATAATGTGGATAATCCAGTTTGAGTCCACTGAGAGAAATTACTTTTATAATAATTATATAGCAAATTATAATAGAGGGATTGCCCTTACCTCAGTTACAAACATGTTTGTATTGTTATTGTCCCAATCCAGGCTCTGCCACGGTACATAAGCGTCGCCACTCTCCTGAAGCAGGCGGTTATAGTCTCTGGAGTCCATGAGAGGTCGTTCATTGACAGAGTACATTGGGCGGTTAGCAAAGAACGGATTGGGCTCTCCATTAACGATCTCATCGGTATATACATATCGCTACATCATCTCCTGGAGCTTGGTCCTGGACACAGCCTGCATGGCTGATTAACAGCACAGGCCACAGTACCACCACAATAAAACTCGCGATGACCATCAGTCGCAGCTCTCTTGCCGTGAGCGTAAAAGTGATATATACGCATGCGCAAAAGGTTTGTCGAGTGCTCTGCTGTTTTCTCTCGTCTGATATCCACGGCGGAGCGGTGTGGCCTGCTACTTGTCTATAGCCAAGAAATTGGATAGTTAATGTCATATTTCATTGCCTGAAACATGCAGAAAACATGGAAGTATAATTAAACTTGACCCGAATCATGGGACACAATACGAAAGCATTGCCTGAAACTTCATAAAACATTCCATGAATCATTGCCAGAATACTGCTTATGGTCAGTCGGTTCGCTAAAAAACGCTAACAGGGAGTCAATGGACGCCTTGTAGACTGGCTCTTCCACTCGTGGCAAGGTCTGGCTGTTTCGATTTCTTCCTAGACGGTTTACGATCCTGTAACAGGTTCCTCCTGCTGTCACACACACTATGGCACCAGACTGACTTGTGTAGCAGGTTTCTCCAACACCAGACAGCTGTCTCACACACTATGGCACCAGACTGACTACTGTAGTCCTGTTCACACCACTGTAATGGTCATGTTCTCTTGTATGTGGTTGCCCGGATCATCACCAATGCACCAATGGTCACAGCCTATAAAAGTGATGTTGTACAATGCATATTCACTCTCTGTTCCTAAGATGGCTGTCAGTTAACAAGCTCAACCGCTACTGCGCAAGTAGCTACCAGTCCCGGCCTCGGCGCTGACTTCGTCCTGATCACAAGTGGCGTAGTCGGCAGGATATGGCGGAGAAGAGCCCGGTGGGGAAGAACCGAGAGCCGCTGCGGAGGGTATCCGCACCCCGCCAGCCGCGTTAACCTAGGCTAACTGAAGAGGGCTAACTGCTTAATGTGATGTTATGCGGATACACTTACAGAGTGCCCAAATTCAGTAGGCTTGCTTGTAGCTAAATATTTTGGAAATACGATGTTGACGAATGCAATGCGTTTTTGGCATGCATAGTCACACGTATATATGCAGCACAAAAACAATAATATGTTTCTCTGTTATCAGTATTATAACATGATGGTAGCTATGTGTGATCGCCTGCCGGGAATAATTATAATAAATGTAGTAATCTTGCATCTGGAGTACTCTATAAGTATAGGCTCGTTTTGCTCGGCAATAATATAAGGATTCAAACCACTTGATGTGAGAAGCCTTCGGGGCCAGAGCACCGACAATCCCACCATGCACAATGTACAGTCATACACATAATAACTGCTGCTATATTATAGCTGAAAAATCACTAATACACACACTTACTCTCAAAAACTAAGAACTGTCAGTAGCATACCTACAGTCGTCTACACAACCTATGTATTATGTGCAAAGTGTCACTGGACACACGATCTACACAAGTTCTTTGAAGTTAGCATAGTTGTCGTAGCCGTTTACAAAGTCAGCCAAAACCTCGTGGCAATAAGCGTACTGCTCCTGAGAGGATGAAACACAGGTGATCAGTCAGAGCCAAAGATAGAACAACAATAATAGTAGAGAAAGAGAGATGCAGACAAGGAGAAAAGGGATCACCGTACAGCATTTTGGACAAGTCCTGCTCTGTGGATGCGAGCAGACTTGACAGCCTGAAAGAAGTCCACCACACCCTCTGTCTTGAGTCTCTCCAACTGAGAGTGGAGACAGATGAAGGTTCCAGTTCGACCCACTCCATCACTGCATGGGTCGGGAGAAAGTATACCATAATTATGGCCCAGTGGCAGCTACACATGTCAGCAATAGACAAATGCATGAGATGGAGATAAATGCAAAGGTGGCAATGGAAACAACACAACTATGTGTATGCACTCAGGATGACTCTGTAAGTTTCCCAATTGACAGAGAGACAGATACATGTGTATACGCATACACATGTTCTAGAGTTGCATGCTACCATGTGGTTCGTTCATCAAAGGTCATCCCTATAGTTGTTTCAAAGCAGTCCAGGCAGAGTGCTTACACCCACTGAGCTACTAATGCAGCAATGTATTCAGAACTGCCCTGGCATAGAGAATGAGTATCTGGCTGAAGTTTGACATTTTCAGCTCTTAAAGCATTTGCTCTAAACCACAACGGTCTAAGATGACAGGTTAGCGGACTTGTGGTGGCCTTATCAGCAGAGCATTATCTTCCCCAGGGCACCGGGTTTACATGTAGTAAATCACTTGAGGTTCTGCAAACCCTCGGCGAACTGCGCATGCTCGATACTACTAATTGATGGGCTTGGCTATTAGTATAAGTGGTCTCCCGCTAGTAGCGCGCGGAGAGTATGACACGGGCTAGTCATGCGGGAGTCGATACATGCCGTTCGTTGTGACTTCCTGAGCCTCCAAGGTATATACACAGAGCGAGCGGATCAGCCCCAGTGCGATTATGCATATTGGCTTTTTCGCTTGTTTTCACGGCATATCTCTCGAACGCAGTCGTTTCAGGAATATCACCCTTTTAGTTTTCAGGCTCGCGTAGTTCTGAAGCCGCCGGTATCGCTAATTGGCCGCCTCGTAGCCCGAAGTGCCAGAATAAGCGTCAACACACAGACAGACAGACAGACGACAATCCAACTACCGTAACCCTCGCTGCGCGCGCACGCCGAGGGTTAATGAGATTCCCCCCCCAACTGAACAGCTTTTGTGCAGCATCACTTGTTAGTCATGCCATTGTCAACTGCAGTAGATTGCCTTACTTGCAAAGGACAGTGATGGGTCTAGTTCCAGAGTTCATCTGGGCATTTGTGACCACATCCAACAGCTCCAGGACTGAGGCAGTGGAGACTGGTTGGCTGTGCTCTGGCCAGTCTGTCATGTGGAACTGGGTCACCACTCTTCCTTCTCCCTCTTGACCAACCACCTGCATAACAATCAGCGTGTGTTTCTAGTGATTGTGTCTCTTCTGCCGTTTACTTCCTCTAACCTAAGCTCCATGTCAGTCACTAGTGTATACCCTTTTGAAAAAACTAACAGCTTTAAGGTTTAGTTGCATTCGTTAAACTCTAAAACAAACAGCTGTTTCCTCTACTTCTTCACACCGGCATAACTATAAACAAACCCAGTAATTGACAGTGGCTCTAATTGTCACTCCAAAGAATTTTGTCACGGGCCTAAACGGTGACAAAAGAATGGAATACGCGTCCTTGATTACTGTTTGGCTATGGCCATCTACCTGGTCTCCCTCCAGCAGTAGTGTTCGTGAGACAAAGTTCCCCATAAGGATCTCTGACTGGAGAGTGACAGTCACCCTCCCATACCACGCAGTGTCCCCCTCGTTATTGGGCCAAAATGGATGACAAGCCTCGTGGCCATCCTCTGCGAAGGCACACAGCAGCACCATAACGTTGCTCTTCACCTCCCACATCATTCTCCACATGTCTCCCACCGTGCTCTGCAATGGAGCCTGTGTCGCGATGTAGGCCCTGTGGTGCTTATATCCCTGCAATCATTTCAGGCTAATTTCAGAGTCCCACTGTTGAACCTTTTACTCACATCGATAAAACTTGCATTGATGTAGCAGTCTTCTTTTTCAATTGGTTTCAGGCATGGCATGAACTCCACATCTGTATAATTATACACACAAGTAAAATAGCTACATTAGGTTATTGAAAACTAGCATACAAGGAAGGCGGTCAGGGTAGCGGTTCTTTGAAGGATGTTCATGTGCTTTGACAAAATCTTGCTCCATTGGCTTGCGACTCACATGTTCCAGCAGCTATTATTGTAACAATTACAATTAGCAATAATACTAGCTGGTGCAAAAGTTACAAAATGGTTTAGGTGGTGCAAAAGAGAAAGGGGGTCATTTGCCACAGTTTGGTTGTTTATGGATAGTTGGTTTGTCTCTATTTCTACCCATGTGCCTACAAAACATGCTAAATCGTTGACACACATGTAAGGAAGAATGTGAAATTTGGGCGAGATAGGGATTAGTGAGATAGAAGAAGGTACAATACCTCATGTGCCTACAAAAAAAAGCCAAATCGTATATAGACACACATTATAGCTAGAGGAGGACACGGAATTTGGGCGAGATAGGGATAGGTGCGGCGAGATAAAAGATGGTACCATTCCATACTCCAACTGTAGCAAAAGTATTAATGATAGTTGGTTTGTCTCTTTTTCTACTCATGCATTTAGAAAATATGCAAAATCATTGACACACTCATGTAAGGTAGGACACAAAGTTTGTGCAAGATAGGGATAGGTGCAGTGAGATAGAAGATGGTATCATTACATACTCCAACTGTAGTAAAAGTATTAACAACACTGGCAACTATTCATTCTGACTTGAAACTGCTGCTGGAATCCAGTGAAAGTCTCTCCAGGCAAGCTCTGGGCCATGACTTCCACAGCAGCGTTCAGTCTGGAGGCTGATATCTCTGTGTCTCCACACTGGATTACCTCACACAGTGTATCATGGACAAACACATACTGCTCCTGCAGTTAGAGCAATAGTCTCTACAGGCTTTCTATGCACCTTGTCCCCTGCTAAAGTTGCCCACTTGTGTAAAACACATAGACCATGCTCCCTCCATTTGTGTACCATGAATTGTACGTACCAGGGTCTGGACCATGAGAACTCTTCTCTCACAGAGACTAACAAGTAACTCGTACACATTGATGCTGTTTTGTTCCTTGATTCGCTCGAGCATGGAGTCCAAGAGGATAAAGGTGCCAGTTCTCCCCACCCCTGCACTGCAGTGCACCACAAGAGGAACACCACTGTCCTTGTTGTGAGCCTTCTGGACTCTCCGTAGGAATGAAATGAAGGAGGTGGCAAATCTGGGCACTCCGTGATCTGGCCAGGAAGTGAAGTGGTGCTGAGTCACGGCCAGCGGTTGTTCATCTGACTGAGTTGTCTACAAAGTGCAAGCATACTCTATAATATAACTCAGCAAGGAAAGCTGACGTAGTTTTATAGAAGATTACTTTCTTCAAAGTCATGGTTCTGACGACAAAGTCCCTGTGGGTTGTGATACTGGTGGTAGTGGCCTTGAGGTTTGCCTCCTCCACTTCCACTGTTCCACCCACCTCCTCACTCCAGTACCTCTCACACTTTGTCTGATACATGACAGCAACAGATATAGCGACTTGTGCTAAGGCAATAGCAATAGAGCGTGTGCTTTCTAGACATTGTGGCAACTCAATTGTAAGTGAGAACTTAGTTTTTCAACCCCAACACTTGTATACTAACTTTATTCCCTTCTTTTCAGCAGTTCAAGCAGGACACTTGACACATCATTGTGATACAGAAAACTTACTCTTCCTCCTTCACATAGTCCAGTCACCATCACAATGTGGTCCACCTTGTACTGCCATACCATCCTCCAAAAATCTCCTACTGTCGACATCTTTGGTCCTACAGATTTGAAAAAGTGTATATAGCTGCCAACTCTCACACTGGGATGAGATTGTGTTACCTTGGGATGCTATGTACGCATTAGGATGCTTGTAGCCCTAAACAAAAACTTGAAACAGTGGGGGCATTATAGGAAAAACATATTTTTACATTGATCCAGGAAGCATTGATATAGTCTGATCCTAAAACCCCAGGAATCTCTTCCAGCACAACTCGAGAATCATCGTCTGCAACATCACTTTATAGCTATAATACACCAAAAGTGGGTGATACTGGCTCACATGGATAAATGTTTGCAAATCTGTTCTTCTGCTTGTTGCAGAGCATCTGTGACACTTGGTGAACTGCGAGTGGACCAACAGCCAGGGACTGTGACAAAGAGAGAATCTTGTCACTGAAAGTGATCCGAGAGGGCAAAAATCATACAAGTATAAGTATACCTCATATTCTTCTTCAAACCCGGCATCTCCCGACTTGTGGTAGTCGATGCAGTGTTGTTTGAAGTCTTCTACCGGAATGGCTACCATTCTTGCTGGGTCTACTCAGACAAAAAATATAACGTTAACTTATAGTTCTCATGGCAAATACTCTTACTCTCGGATTTTGGTGTGTCAGTCTCAGCTTGAACAGGATATGATGGTGGAGGCTGGCTGGTGGGGAACACCTTACTATCAAGCTCAATCACCTCTGAATCTTTCATTGGACGGACAGTGTACAGTCCACTTTTGCCACTCAACAAAGGCTTAGGTTTCACAGCAGACCTGATTGAAATGTTTTGTGTGTAAGTACTGTGTGTTACTTCCCCCTATATTATACCTTTTTCTCCACCGGAATATGAGAATGCCTACCACAAGTACAACTAGCAGAATAATAAGTATCACCGCAATGATTCCAGCAACTATTCCAGTACTGTCTCTTTCTCTCTGGTCTTCTGAGAGTGCTAGAGAGGAATAAATGCGACGCATAATCTTCTAGCAACCCCAGGGCCCTCCAGTTCAACAATAACACAACACACTTTCTCTAATGCACCATTACATTCTTATGAGACAGTCATCTGCCTTATTTAAAGGTAGCATGTTTACTGTGTGAGCTTTTAGTAGAGACCCTACCCACCCTGCACTATTTGAGCAATGGGGGTATGGGTATTTTGGTTCTTCTGCACTGCACGATGGTCTTGCACAAGTCGCCGAGTCCGCCACATGCACGTGGGTGCGCATACCCGGCATAGGCAAATATAGTGTAAATTGTGGATTGCAGACACCCGCTTTATGTCGCGCAGCACGGCGGCGTATCTATAGCTAGCTATGGGTGGTGACTGCTAACCTACAGGTATGCATTTCATAGCTGCGCAACATGGTGACAACAAAATAATTTTGAGTTATGATGTAGCATTCAGCTACCAGGTAAACTGAGTTTAGGCATGACGACTCCACGCCAGCTGGCTCTTACGTATAATATAGCTAAGGGATATATAGTCCGCTATGGTCCAATGGCGGCGTAGAAGGTCCGACAGCTCCGGCTAATGCGGAGAAAGGATGGGGTAACCAAAAGCGTAGACATAATTACTAGTCAAAGCTCGATCTCAGCAGAGAGCGAGGGTGAAACGAGACATCCGCCACTTTAAGGTCGGCGTCATGGTGGTAATGGGCATCATTTGGCTAGTCTACCCCAATCTACAGCCTCCCCAGCCAATGTTTGCAGAGCAAATCCGTGCAGGGCTCCCGTTTCCTCTCACCGCTCAATCAGGGAATCCCTCTTGTACACCTGCGACCCCTTTGAATAGAACACATAAACCACGTTCACTAGCTCATCTCTTATTGTGTATGTAGCTATCTCTCATTTAAAAAAGAAACCAATGTCAAGCCCTTCTCGTCTGTCCTCGGCTCCTACAGAATTCTCTCCTTACCATCGAACAAGGTAAATATAGCTATACCAGGTCACCTTCGCTCTAGGAATGGCTTCAAAAATGCCTCCGTGTTTTTGGTCGAGATTCACAGGGAGCTGGCAAAGAAAGGGGGTGGAATAGTAGCCTGTGGTACCAGTGAAATAGTGAGTAAGGTTCTGAAGGTTCGTGTGGTAAAGAATACAAGATGGATTCACGGCAGACACTCTGAGATAAACCACGACATGGCCATGATTGACTGCTTTGGACTGCCAGCCAACACTTCCTCTGGTGCACGTGTCTTCCTATGGTACCGCGTCAAGGATGGTGGAGACTTGTATCGAGTAGAATCGGAACAACCATATTGTGCACAAATGAAAAACAGAACGAATCAAGTATTGTGGTGTGCATGGCAGTCCTCCGAGACAATCCACCATACACAAAGGAGTTCCTCCGCTATTATAAGCATCTTGGTGTGGATCACATATACATGATGGCAGAAGAAAGCTTTGTGTGGTCTGGTGTCCTAAATGGTGACGAGTTTGTCCAAAACTACTTAAAGATGGGTTAGTCTCGTTCTCTTGCTGGCACAGGTGGCTAACGAAAGACATGGTCTATGGTCGCTCCCAGATGCTCGCCCATGAGAACTGCATCTACAGGTTCCAGGGATGCCTTTCTTGTGGATTCGGATGATAATTTCATTCCTCTAGTCCCCAAACAAAAGAAACTTGATTACCACCTACTGTACAGGTGGGGCCTGTACTTTATGGTGGACTGAATACTTTCATGACAGTGGCCAGGACTGTAGCAGACTGGGTCCTCATGGAAATGTCACCGAGACTCTTCTCTCTCACACGCACAAAAGTCACATCTCCAAAAGAGGAAAGTCTATCTACACAAGTTCAGCAGCACTGAACGCTGGGATACACACCCCAAAGCAACTTATGGAAGGCCATAATGTCCCTTCTAATGTAGGCTACGTGGCTCATCTCCAGAAAAATAGAGCTCCTCCAATTTCAACTCGTGCTGATGAAATATTGTGTCAAAGCATTATAGATTACACTTTTAATTATCTCCGAGATATATACAAGATGTAAAAAACCTTGTCTAAAACTGCAACAATAATTATGGAAGTTGAAGTTTGTGTGCACATTAAACCCCAATACCACATGGATCTCTACAATCTGAAGTAGGCAGTATTGAGATTTATCATTTCGGCCGTGTTAATTTAAAGAGTCACACAACCACACAGACGGCTGGTGAACTATCTGACTTAACTTTCAACATCAACACATGTATGTAAGCGTGTTATCTCCTACTTTCCTAGACATGCAAGCAAAGATAACACACGGCAGGAAGCTAATAGTTGTATAGTACAGTTAATAGTATAGAGGTTTGCTTTTGACTTGTGTTGTAGCTACTGTGTTTTAGATCTTGAGCCACTGCCTCCTGAGCTTCCCAGGTAGCTCAGTGGGTAGCTAAGAGCCCTTTGCCCATACTGAAAGAGTGTCATGGGTTTGAATCCCACCTAGGCCAGCTCAAGTTGTCCTGAGTGTAGTTGACTTGCCTTTGCCTTGCGGCCTCGTTGATGTTTGCATGAACTATTGTACCTAATATGAGCATCTTCAGTGAGGTATGAATGTGATTTTTTAGCTTCACTTCAAAGGCAGCATAGCCAATACAACTTGAGCTCCAAATCTATAAGCTGGCCATGTGTACCACACATTACTAAGGACACTTCTTAATACCGATACACACACACAGTTATATTTTACTCTTGTATTGTAGGTAACTAGTTCATTGCAGATATTAACTCTGTTTAACTGACCTGCATGCAGTAGATATGGAGAGGAAGACTTTGTTCCATGACTGTTGGTGGCATCTACTACCACATGGTAGTCTAAGTATGGATCCAGACCTCCTATCACTGTTGTACTGCCATCATTCATCTTCACAGTTTTGTTATCGACATCTCTCTTCACCAGGGGAGAGGAGGAGTATCTGATGAAGTAGTTTATGTGAATACTGTTGGCCTCGACAATAGTTAGTCTTGTGAATGAAACATTCATGGCAGTGTCGTTGGGTAGCCATTCTACCTCCACATCACCAGGAGCGATCTTTGGGGCTACAGTAAAAGTCCCCATGCAAGCATGACACGAATAAAAGTTTTATAGTTTAACCTCCTTCTCTTGTGAATGTTAGGTCAGATCTTTTCGTTTTTCCACATCCAACTCCATTGCCAGCTACCAACTCAACATCGTATGGAACCTCTGGCTCTACGCATGAGATGAAACACAAACTATACATAACAGAGTAGAATTTAGAGGGAATGAGAAAGGCCAGCATTGGGAGTTGCAGCGCAGTGTGTGGTGCACTGGATTTCGATTTCCAGTCACGACACCTGAGTTCAACTACCGACAGAAGTTGGTTCTTTCCCTCCCAATTTTGATACTTCAAACATTCTTGAGGTGCTCCCAGGTAAAACATTGTTCAGGGGCTATTTAGCTACCAGGTAAACTGCCAGACACTTACTCAGATCTCCAACTGTGTGGCTAAGCTGTCCCCCTGATAGCTCCCTCGGGTAGCCTCTAACTGTTTGTATCATCACCTTTCCTGGTCCGTCGGCTACGTATTGCCTCACGTTCACAATGTACCTCACCACCGAGTAATAGTCACTGGAGTGACTCCAGTTCATAGTCAGTCGGGAGTCATTATGAGTACTTGTTATTAGAGCTACTACTGGTTCAGGCTCTGCAAGAAAGAAAGAAACAACATGTTAGCTATGCCTAAACTCCTCGGAGTGCTATCTACTTACTCTTGTGGCTTGTTGCAAGTGTATCGTTGCTGCAATAGTCTTCTATGCCAGACTCTGGGATGCTAATACAGACGCTGCAGTTATATTCTCCTACCAATGACTCATTATGGGGCAGAGTGTAATTTAAGTTGAGAGCTGAGTTTGAATGGAGTAGAATTCCATCTCTCCAGAGAGAGATGTTCGGATTGTTGAATAGATTAGCTATCACTCCAGCCTGGCAGACTATTGAGTCAGATGCCGTCTCTAGAACTAGTCCGAGACATTCCTCTGTTCCCAGACCAGCAGTAGAGCTAATGGCAATTAAAACTTTGGGTGGTGGTAGCTCTGTTAGAGAACAGAGAGAGTATGAGGGAAGATGTCAATACATTGTTATTTCCTCACTTTGAACGGTGAGATGGTAATGTTTTACAGCAGTGTTTTGTGCAACAGTGTCACCATGTCCAGGGCTGATTGTAGCGTTGCATTCATATTGCCCACTGTCTCGACTGCGTAGCGGGTTGAAGGTGAGATTGTGATGCCCCACCAGTTCAGCTACTCTCTTGGTCACATTGGAGATGGTTTCAGGTTGTTTGTCCGCCACAGGTAGACCCCATTGGGTAGAGATACTGATGTTAGTGTCTACACTTTGACTCACTGTCACAATACACGAGAGTGTGAACACTGACCCATTAAATGGGTCACCAACCCTCTCAATGACAACTGAAGGAGCTGGTACTACAGAATAACAATAGATGGCCGGATAAGTAAACAAGACAGACAAGAACACAGTGATACCAAGAGTAGATGGGAAAACTACTATACAGAAATGCTTGTAGGGATTGACTATTATATTATTTATTATGAGGAGTAAAGGGATACATCGTAATAACTTACTCTGGACTATGATGGTAGTTTTTGCAGTTCCAGTGAGTGAGAGGTTGAGTTTGAGTATGGAAATGGTGACCACACACATGTAGTCTCCTCCATGAGACATCAGGAGACGAGGAAACGATAGTTTGCTGTTTTCGGAGACTAGCGAGTCACTGGAGTTCAACCAGTGTGCAGTGAGAGAGCCAACAAGGTTAGGAGTTACACTAAAGTTGCAGTCTACTGAGAAGGACTGGCCAGCAACTGAGCTAATTGTATCGTTTGCTACAACAGGCTTTGTCAGTTCTGTGGGACAATAAAAGTTGACGACAGTCAGGTTTTACGAAGTTAAAAAACTTACTCTGTACGGCTATATCTACTGTGTGTTTGCTCTCATTACTGGCAATGACAGAAGAGATTTCATTAGGTAGTATACTCGCTGTGCAAGTGAAATTGGCAGAATCAGAAGTATTGACAGGGCGAATTGTCGCTGAGCTGCCATACTGCTGCCCAGAGCCTTTGGTTTCAGATACCGTGGCTCGTTGCCCATTTAGGGCCCCAATAGGATCACTGCTCCATGTGATGTTGACAGTAAAGTCAGTATTGACTGCATTGTGGACTAGGACAGAGCATGAAAGGACCAGCGCTGTTCCCTGGATTACTGCTCCACTGTTTTTACCATCACTTAGTGACACATTGGGAGCTGGGACTGTGGAAAAAGTTAAAAGATAAAAGTAAAAGTGTTTTTCCAAGAAGGTGGGGATTCAAACCCACGACACTCTGCAGTCTAGGCAGAGCACTCTTACCCACTGAGCTACCAGGGCAAGCTCAGGAGTGGTTCAAGTCAAATCTAAAACACAGTACAACACAAGGCAAAGCCTCAACTACAAGCTGTGCTAGTTTTAGCACAGTTAACTCTCACTTAGCATCCCGTAAGCGAGACCTGAACTTACTTGAGACATTAACAGTGAAACTGAAACTCTCGCTGATGTTGACTCCAACAGTCTCAGCTGATATTCTACCAGTACAGATGTACTGTCCACTATGTGAGGTGGTGAGACGAGAGAAAATCAGACTCCCTCTCGCAACTCTGCCGGTGGTTGTCATGTTCTTAGACATCACTGTGGTTCCGTTAGGTGTGGTCCACGAGATGGAGATGTCCCTAGACCTCACTCCCTCTACTGTCTCCACGGAACACTGGAGAGAGTACGTCTCCCCAGCAGTTGAGCTGCCAAGAGGCCTCACATTCACTATTGGAGGCCTCAGGTCTGGAGAGCAGTAAAAAAAACAAATTGTAAGACCAGAGAAACGGTACAACGACTGACCTTGTACTGTTATAGTTTGTGTCGCATTGGCTGTGATGCCGGAGATAAACTGGCCGTCTTTTATCTTTACTAAGCATTTGTAGCTACCACTGTCTCTTCCAGTATCCATGTTACTCAAAGGACTGAACACCAATGCACTCTCATAGACGTGAATGACAGAGCTGTTTTGGATAGCTATACCATCCGCTGCGATACGACTCCTACTGTTGTCGTTGATGTCATATCCGTCTTTACTCCATGTGGTCAAGACAGTCACTGTGGTATCAACTTCAGGTGGAACCTCGACTCTGCATGTGAGAGTGAAGACTGTCGCAGAATAGAGTTCAGCGAGAGAAATATTCCCAGAGATTGTTACGTTTGGCTTGGGAACTGTTTAGGAATGAAGGACATCATTAAAACAAGTTGAGTATTGTTGCCTACTAACCTGCTACGATTATATTCGTCACTACAGAAGATTGTAAGTCTCTTATTTGAGCCTGGGGGATGTTGAGTGTGGCTGTACAGTTGTACTGGCCTCCATCAGATGTTCTTAGTGGAGAGAATGTGTGTACCACTGAACTAGTGTTGCTGAGTGCTACAGCAGTTGAGTTGGGAAACACTATCTTCATGTCAGGCTGCACCACCAAACCATCCACTACTGTTGCTGAACAGTTTAGTGTGTAGCTTTGGCCAGCAGTGGGTACCTCGGTAATTGGGAATGTTATGGTGACATTTGGAGGGGGTAGAGCTGTGAGGAGATAAGAAACAGCATTGATTATGTATAGCGAAATATTTACCTGTGACTGAAAGGATCATCTCTTGACTGTGGCTTGGGTGCTGGGATAAATGTACTCAGATGAAGAGCTGGCAATGGCCTCACAGGAGTACTGGCCAGCATCAGTCATGGCTAGTGGACTAATGGTGAGTGTTGAGATGAATGGAGACATCATAGTGGAAGGACGGGTTATTGTAACTCTCTCAGTGAAGGAGTCTGGTGACCAGTGTACAGTGATGTTGACATCAGTATCCACCGATGAGGGTAGAGTGACAGTACAGTTGAGGGTCTGAGTGGTTCCCTGGTATAGTGGACCACTAGGAGTCCTCAATGTCACATTTGGATCTGGCACTACAAGGCACAAAGTATGTACATATCATATATGGAATGCAACACATTATTGCGGAGCGAAGCGAGCAGTTCGATTTTTAACGCGTATTTCGCACGTACTTAGAATCATGTATAACGCAGTACGGTGCAGGTCATAACAAGTATATAGAAAAATCCCGCATTCACACAACTTGCTTTGCTCGCCAATTAAGGCGACATGAATCTCCACTCACACTGCACAATGACAGGGACAGGTGATGATGAGATGGTAATGGGGCCATCGTCAACTCCTGAAGAGTTTAGCACTCCCTGACATGTGTACAGCCCAGCATGAGATGTGTGGAGCTCAGGAAACGAGAGAGAAGTGATGGCAGTTGTGCCATTTCTGAAAATATCATTCACAGCAATGCTGCCTCCTGACACTGCCATTGTCACCCAGATAGCAGAAGGCATATTTGTGAGTCCTGGAATTGTTTCAGTGACTGTACAGGTCAGGGTAGGGCCAATCCCACCAGCCTCCGTTACGCCCAAAGTCTGATACTTTTCCTTCAACCATCAGAGAACCAGTTGGGACTGTACAAAACAAAGTGCGTAACTATACATCACAGTGGGGGGTGGAGACAATTATACCTGCAACACTCAGCATGACACTCTCTGTGTCATTTGTATTGCTTACAACCGCAGTGCATGTGAAGGTCTCTCCCTGCAAATCATCAGAAACCAAGGGGATTGTGTAGTTCAATACCGTCACATTCACATCCATGTTCAACTGGGAACTTTGCCTACTCCACACAATCAGGGAGGCATGCTCATTAGTAATACAACTGATGGTGGCCGATCCACCAACTATCAGTGGAGACTCCAGGCCAGTAATGGTAATACCTACAATAATAAAAAAAGCCATGAATTTCCAGTAATGCTATAGTTAACATCACGAGCATTAAACTCACCAACAGCCACGACCGTCTCAGAGTCAGACCCCAAGTCATTTGTAACATTGCAGTTGTATGTACCAGCTACTCCTGGGGCACTCTCGCTAACTGTCAGGACATTGGAGTACGTTGAAGAGGTTCTGTTTGTTATACTCTGAGAAAGGGTGTAGTGTGAGGAGCCATCAGTGGTGAGAGATCTTCCATATTTCATCCAGTTCACTATGGTGGCTGGAGAGTCGGTTGATACACAGGTCAGAGTGCGATTCCCTGCCTGGTGGGTGAGAGATGTGATCCGTGGAGGCTCTGCGGGGCAGAGTGTAAAGTTACTTTGAAATGAATTACATGTGGTGAACTCACTGTTGAATCCAGATGGATAAACTCCGACATTAAGGGATATATTCTTGCCATTGATATCTGAAATTGTACAGGTGCATATGCCTTGATCTGAAGCAGTCAGTTGCCCTATTATATTCTGCACCCGAAGAACTCCAGGGCGACTGAATGGGTTATTAGTTATCTTCCAGATATCAAAGTGCATTGTTCTGTTGATATCGTTAGGAGTAGTGAAAATCCCGACACCAGTTTTGTTAGAATCAGAGACACATTGCAATCTAAACCCACGGCTAGTACTAACTATCAGTCCATTGTTGGCTATTGGACCAGTGGAAATTGTGTCATTGGATACGAGGGCATATATCCCAGCACCTGCACATAATACATGAGTATAATTATATGGAATGCATTAGTGTAATGTTTTAAGAAGACAAATCAACTCACCTACAACATTTACAGCGAAGTCATGGCTATTCTGTGATTCAGGTCTGTCAGTTTCACGGACACTACAAGAGTAGTTGCCCGCATAGTAGGAGAGAAGTTCCGGTTTCCCAACTGTCAGTTTAGATGTAGTGGATGCAACGTTGATATCACAATGATCAGTGGGACAGAATGGCACAAATGTCTGATTCACAGACCAACTATACAGCAGATTTTTACTGTTTCCCATTACTACACATTGCAACTCGAGATCGCTGCCTGCTGTGAAAGTGTTTGGACCAAGCAACTCCGCCTCATCACCAGGTGCTGGGTTGTACACTGCCATGATCCTAATATTCAGTTCTGTTAGTGACAAAGAGAGGAACATGTTGCGCAATCATTATCAGCTCTATTATACTTACAGACAATAATAGTGGTGCTATTCCTTCCCGGTTCACTGTCCATTATGTACATACTACTGGTGGAATCAATCAGTGTGGATGAGCAGATATAGACTCCACTGTCTGCTGTCTTCGCATTGGATATTGGAAGATCCACGCTAGTATCATTCACTGCATTGAGTGTAGTGTTAGGAGTAGTCCAGGTGGACGTTATTGTGGTGGGAGTGTCCACAGAGAGAGGAGTGATGGAGCAGGAGAGGGATAGATAAGACCCAGCCACCAACTCTCTCTCTGGTGCATGTACCACCACCAGGGGACTAGGAACTGGAGAAAGAAAACACAGAAAACTGTAAATATTCACCGAAGGCATTGCGTTCTCACTTTGCACTATAAGGTCTGCAGAGTCCACACCAGTCTTGGTAATATTGAGGGCTCGAATATCAATCACAGCCTGGCAACTGTACTCAGCTCCATGTGAAGTACTCAGGGGGCTAAACATAAGGGTGCTCATACTATCAATTTCACTAATAGAACTGGTTCGCTCTGTGTTACTCCACTACTGGCTACACCATCTCCACTCCAAGTGACACTAAGTATTGCACTCTCTGAAAGATACTCCACAGTAGTCACTGTACATATCAACTCTATCACTTCACCAGCTACACCAATAGCAGTTGAAAGAGTCACATTCGGGTCTGGGAGGTCTAGGGAAACAAACATAGTTTATGATGGATATGTAAGTGTATGATGTATTCACCAATAACTTGGATGGTGACGTTATGTGTGTTTGTAGCTGATCCACTTCCTCCAGTAATGGTGCCTGTACAGGTGTAAGCACCACTGTCGTCCATAGAAAGAAGGCTGATTGTTAGATTTCCTTCATAGGTATTTTCATACACTCTCAATGTATGGTTAATTGAGACCCGACCTCCTAGTGAACCAATCCATTCAATAGTCACACTCTCATTATTGTTCACACTACTGTTGATTGTCACTGCACATGAGAGTGATAGGGAAGTCCCAATATAGAGAGGTCCAGATCTCAGAGACACTTGTACATGAGGTGGAGGGACTGCAGGGAAAAACCAAAACTTCGTAAACCTGTCTCTTTTATACAGTATTAAGTATTAATTTTTGCCAGTGAGAGCTTACTTGCCACAGTCACATTGGCAGTGGCTTCGTCTGGTGCCTGGAAAATTACGTATTTTCTGCCAGATGTGATATTCAGTGTGCAGGTATAGGTTCCACTGTCAGAGGTTGTAACACGAGAAAGCATGAGATTAACTCCATCAAGTGTGACTCGATTACTGTCGTCAGGGTCGACTGATGAACCATTAAAAGTCCATGTAGCAGACACTTCAACGAGAGGGTAACTCAGATAATAGGAGCATGTGAGATTGCCGACAGTTCCAGCCATTAGGGAAGAAGGAACAATTGATGGCACAGGTATAGTGACTAAGAGAAAACGTATCATCTGAAGAACACTTTGGTTAATAAAGGTTGTTGCTTACCGACTACTGTGATGTTGGTGTTAGTGGAGATTGACCCACCAAGTGACACACTACATGCGTACAATCCAGCTTGTGACTCATCTACACCATACAGAGTTATACTTCTGCAGGGGTCCTCGTCACACTCAAAGAGTGTGGGGTCTAAATTATCAGCCGGTCCTTCCCAGTCATACACTGGAGTGCCGGCTACGTCTTCAGGAAGAGAGACGGAGCAGGTGAGGGTGACATTGTGCCCTATCTCGACCAAGTATGAGGGAGTGGCATACAGGGAAATGCTGGCTTGCTCTGTGGAGGAACGTTCAGTTATGTAAACATCAGTGTGCAACTGACCAATAGTGATGTATTTAAGTGTTGCGTCACTTGGAAGTGTACTAGAGGTAGCCACTATCTCGATGGAATAGTTAGTCCCTGGATTTAGTCCTGTAATATTAGCTGCAGATTCACTTCCCTCGGCAGTTAGTGAGCCATTCTGTTCCCCATTTTGTTCCTGGTAATGTATAACATATCCAGTTACTGCTGGCACTCGAGATGTCCAAGATACTAGTACACTTTTCAGTCCATTTTGACTGAATTTCACATCAGAAGGTGGGGAGGGAGCTACAATTTTTAGAGTATATTATAATGCAAAACATATTGTTCATAATGGACACTAAACCTTACCAGTTACATTCAGCCGAGCCAAATCATTAGAGGTTTCATTAGCCACAGAGCATGCATAGAGTCCTTCCAGATTTCCAGTTACAGTGAGTGTGTGGGTGTACTGTGCTGTTGTTGCATCATTCAACACAGTTTCAGCTCCTTCACTCAGAGTCTCAGAATCTCTTGACCAGGTTACAGTGGTAGCAGGTCCCCCAGTAGACGTACAACAGAGTCTGAACTGAGGAGTAGCTTCATTGGGGTTTGAATCTAGAACGAAAGCAACATTTCCATATATCTGGATTAGACCTACAATGGAAGAGATGGAGCTTGCACTTGTTATGATTTAATTGTGGAAAATTACCTTCGTCAACGGGGTATATACCTACGTACACTTTACGAGATGCATTTCCATTGCATAATGCGCAATGATATATCCCCTCCATTGCAATAGCAGTGGTTCTTGTCAAGCTGACAACCATGTTACTTGTGGTACTTTGTTCAGCACTATCAGTAGTAATTCTGCTACCATTTGGTTTAAACCAGTCCAGTTCACAGTTAGCATCAAGATGTCCATCATAGTGACAAAGTAGAGATGTGCTGTAGTTGAAGCCAATACTGTTTACCACGACAAGACCATGATTTTTGAATTATGTCACCATTCAGGCTTATATACACATCTGAAACAATATCAGACACTGGTATTTTAAGCAAAGTCAACAAAAAGAAACATACCATTGGGCATCTGAAAACTCTTAGGGTTGCTGTACACTCCAGTACCAGCAGTGTTTTGAGCTGCAATTTCGACAGTGTAGACTGTCTTTTTGGTCAGTCCAGATATTGTTGTCATTCCCCCACTGGGTCTCCCGACACCATTTCAATCAATCCATTATTCAACCCACTGCCCCCACTATTATGCTTACTGCTGTCCATCACCCTATACCTCACAGAATAGTGAGTTATTTTTCCATTCTCGTGGACACAATCTATTGGCCCCCACTGGACAGTGACAGTGGTAGAGTTCTCTACTAACACCTCCACATACAAAGGAGCCACAGATGGAACTGCACAAGAAATTAACACTTAACCAGTCTGTCCAGAGGTTCTATAAGTCCATAAGAATTTATATACTTTGAACATGATTGTCTGCTTATTTAAGAAGATACCCATGGAGTCAAAAGGACTTATACATACGACCAAAAGAGGTTATAATACTCACCAGCAGGCATTGTAGTGGCAATAATTCTGTCTTCTTCATTGTCTTGCAGTCCACAGAGAGTAGTCATCACAGTGACGGAGTAGGTTGACCCCTCTTCGAGACCGGTAAGAGTGAACATTTGCTCACCACTGTCAACATCATCCACGGCACCAGTGTCATTATGAAAGCAATCAGTGTCTGTATTATAATAGAAGATGGTGTAAGTGGCTGTAGTCACCCCCTCGACCAGTTCCCATTCGATAGTTAGAGTCTTCGCAGACAATGAGGTGGTGTTGGTGACTGACAGGACACCTGTAATCAGTTTATTGTAACTTACAAACTCAATATTTGAATAGAACTGACCTTTAGTCACCACAAAAAGCGGCTCGCTCTGTTTTCCACTGCCAGCACTGTTGACTGCAGCCACAGTGATAAAATAGTTAGTTGAAGGCCTCAGTCCAGTGAGTGTGGCATTGTGTTCAGGGACTGATACACTTACTGTGTCATTCGCACCCTCTTCTATTACAGGCACACTGCATCCAATACCCCTACCACTCTTTACGCCACTCCCATTGCCATGCCCACTGTCAATTCCACTACCACACCCACAGCCAGGTCCATTGCCACTCCCGCCAGTGCTCCCACTGGAACTATCACTCACGCTCGAAATATTTATAGTGTAGTATGTGATATATCCATTTTGATCAGGACAAGGGACTGTCCCCCACTGGACAGTCACAGTGAAGGTGGCCACATCAGTCACATTAACAGGCAAAGGAGGCGAAGCTGGAGCTGTATAATTATGCAATTATAGCAGTTTTAAAATACACTCAATGAAACCTCACGTTTTTCCTCTGTGACTACAGTCACTCTATGACTGGGTGATGTGCCGGCTGAATTAATAGCACTGACTGCGATATTGTAGCTAGTGCCACCTCTAAGGTGTGGTATGGTATAAGTTGTGGATGTGTTTGAAGCAATAACACTGCCGTTATCCGATTTGGAAGGACATTGGTCTGTGGACCACTTCACTTCAAAACATGTTACTACCGATCCACTTGGAACACTCCAGGAGAGAAAAACAGAGGTATTGGCTCGTCTTGACCATGGAAATGGGCCTGCCTGGAAACATATACAAAAAGATAAAGAAGAGTATCCATTATTAGGATTGCTTTACCTAAGCCTATTCAGTAGTGTACATGTTGCTTGGAAATGGTTTGATGTGTCTGCAATGGACAGATGGTAGTTCTGTCCATTCTGGAGACCAGTCAGTGTGTAAGTGCTGACTGAACCATTGGTGATGTTGATGGTGTCACAGTGACCTCCACTGCTCCCATAGTAGATTAGGTACCCAGTGGCACCAGGGACTGGTTTCCAAGACAGTGTAGTACTGTTGATACTCTCCTGAGTTGCTACCACATCAAGTGGGCTGAAGAAGACTACGTAAAGATTGTTTTTACTAAACTAAACTTACACTATATAGGATTATAAATACCTTCCACAGTGAAGTTAGCAGAAGCTGTTGAGGGTTGTTATTAGCTATGGTGCATGTGTAGAGTCCAGGCAGTCTTCCAGCCACACGTCAGAGTGTGGGTGTACTGTGCAGTCTCTGGGTCATTCAACACAGTTGGGCTCCTTGGGTGACAGTGGTGGAGTCTCTGGTCCAAGTGACAGTGGTAGCAGGTCCACCAGTGGAGATACAGGCGAGGATGAACTGAGGACTGGCTCCATTGAGGTCTGAGACTTCAGAAAATGTCATTTGAAACTCTCCAGATATTGTGATCACACCTATTATTAAAGCATCGCAATAATTATTTATGGCTCAGAATATTGTGTAATTACCTCCACCTGTAGTACTGTACAGTCCCACATAGACCGTGTCTCTCACTGAGATATCATGGTCATGGACAGCACTAGTTGGAATATGACAGCGATAGATACCAACTGGTGAGTTAGCACTGTTCCTACGATGTAAGTGAACTCTCTGAGATACACGATTCTCATAGATATCACCATCTCCATTGAAAGGCAGTCTAGTTCCATCAGGGAAATACCAGTCTCCACGATGAGGACCACTGAGCAGTACGTACTACAACATGTTTCTCAGGTAGTGATACACCGAACACTGTCACACTGAGCAACTACCATCATTCCCACTCGACTGAGGTCCACATAGGATATGGTGGCAGAGTCTGGCCTCATGAAGGAGACAGTAAGGCGATGTCTGAGAGTTGACTACAGACACTATAAGAGCCAAGGCATTAACTATCACAGGCTTCATTGCTACAGAATTGAAAATTGCTTCAGCAACACGTATAAATTTTTACGTAGTCAGCACAAATTTCACTCACAATACTTAGCACTGAAGTGCAAACCCTAGGCGCACAGCGCATGTGCAGTACCTCTAATAATTGATGGGCTGGGTTATCACTATGCGTTTACACTCGCGGTCTCCGCGCAAGTAGCTCGCCGGAGAGTCATACACGGGCAAGCTACACTATAAGATAGCATGCGGCAGTCGATACACGCCCTTTGTTGGGACTTCTTATGCCGGCAAGGTACACAGAGTAAGCGGATCAGGTCGAAGTATATGGAACGCCAAACCCGACAAAAAACGTTTACGAACATTAAGATTGCTGTTACAGAAACGTTGCAACGAACGTTTGCGAAAACATTTACGCTAACGCTTCCCAGAGCGTGCGTAAAACAGGATGATGTTACATCGGGGTTTTTCGTGTTTGGCGTTCCATAGAAGTAGCTAAGCCCAGTTCGATTATGCATGCGCATAGCTATTCACAGCATATCTCTCGAACGCAGTCGTTTGAGGAAAATTCAGGTTCGCGTATATAGTTCTGAAGCCGTTGGTGTCGCTAATTGGCCGCCCGTAGTCATGAAAATAAGCGTCGACACACAGACTGAAGTATTTTACTGTATGCGCGCCGAGGGTTAATAATCTCACTGTTGCACAGAGAACAAATAACCAATGAAGTCTTCTATATCCATTTCATTATTACGGTATTTTTCTCCAAAAGAAGACAGATAAATTTTGAAACAAGTGGCAAGTACTTACATATATAATACCCTTAGCTATAGTAGCTAACCAGGATAGCTAATTGTGTACCCCACTTCTCATGGATTTCTACTATCTGAGACGATTTTTTTAGGCATTTTGATGCTGGTGTGGGACATTGGCAAGTATTTTTGGCTGGTGTAAGTGTTAACTACAAAATAGCTTTTGACTGGAATTGGTGAGGGGAGGTTATTGTTTGTGCACAGAAACAACAAAAACAGGACTTCCGTAGCCCTGGCATAGCTGTCAACATCAACAGCAGATGTTTGTTTTCTCCCACTGCCATAGGTGTAAGTGTTAACTACAAAATAGCTTTTGACTGGAATTGGTGAGGGGTGGTTATTGTTTGTGCACAGAAACAACAAAAACAGGACTTCCGTAGCCCTGGCATAGCTGTCAACATCAACAGCAGTATGTTTGTTTTCTCCCACTGCCATAGAAAGTGCCGATTCCACGCAAGATGGGATAAACACACGGCAGAAAGCTAGTTGATGCATTTTCATGGTTGATAGTAATAAAGTAAGAATCTGCAAAAGTAGCATAGCCAGTACAGCTTGAGCTCTAATCACAAGCTGATTTTATGCAGGACTCTCACACTCACGAGCATTGCAGCAATCATTTGATGAGGTGAATGAGGAATAGTATAGCTACTATAGGCAGCGAATGGCAGAGATTGGATACCAATGATTCAGGCCCTTGCGATCTAGGTGCGTACGTGGGGGCGGAAGTTTCCCAATCTTGCGCATGCGTATAATTATGTTGCGCGAATGTGCTGTGGTACAAAGGTCAACGCGTACATACCACGTGTTGCGTGTCCCCCTCGGAAGCTATAACAAATGTCGTGGGTGTGGGGTCGGCTTGGTCTCAGCGGGCAAAGTCAGGACTCGCTGTCTCCCTCACCTCCTCCCCCGTCTCAACAGGTTAGCCCACACCACGGATCCCTTTCCTCTTGATGCGAACGTAAACAAGTTTGTAGAGATGACCTTATCAACCACTTATAAATGCATATCTGGGTGGGACCTTCCAGTGCCTGTTGAGTTATAGGCACATGATAAGATGCACCTGAAATATCTTGTTTAGATGTTCCGTCAGTTGTAAAAAACATTTTACTTCCTGAAAGATTGTGTAATCACTCGCACACACTTACGGCACTGCTAGGCTGGAGGATAAGCAGCAGGCGAGCGCGCAGCGCGCGCGCGAAGGTGGTGGAGGGAGGGAGAAGCGGCACGCAAATGGTGTTATCCCACTTTGAATGGATGAGGGCTTGCCCTAGCGCTGTTCCAGCGCGCTTCCCTCGCACTTTTCACTCCTAGGTCCGTTGCGCGTCGTGTCCTCACTCACTCGCGTCTCCTCTGTCACGTCATCACGCACACCTCACGTGTCCCACATCTGTAAAGTGTCCTTTTTCCGCTGGGGAAAGTTGAGAAGCAGCATAAGAGAAAGAAAGAAAGAAAGAAAGAAAAGGGAAGGAAAGCTTTGCCTCATTGTGAGAGGTCTTGGGAGAGGGTTCTATGTGTATGTATGCTTGGAATATAACCCCACAGGACGTGATGGTGTGTGCAGTCATGCCAGAGAGGCTCTAGAGATGTGCCAGTATGCAGAGACGACACAGCAGATGCAGCAGCAGAGGAGGAAAGAGGAAATGGCTGGTGAGCTCCCATTCCTTTGACTAGTCACGCCTCGCTTACTATACATACCCCAACATTGTCCTTCACCCCTTCGTTTCCGGTCGTGCGAGTGCCTCGCCTATGTGCTTATATCTCAGAGTGAGTCAAGACCGACATTTACATACGCTCGTAATTTTCATTACTTCTACACACGAAATTGGTCATAGATTCACATACGCTAACCCTTGCTCCTTCCCTGTGAACATTTCAGGAACCACGTAGCTACGTCGAGAACGACTGAACACATTTTGGTGTGGAACGAAGCAAACACGTTCGTCCAGCCTCTTTAGCACATGTAGGTCCAGGACAGTATGTGTCCTGACCGTGCCCGTCACATAAAATCCTGCATTCAGATAGCTAGTAATTTAGACCTCCCAACTGCAATCCGTCTCTTTCCCGCTCCTTTGTTATTTGTATTGCTCCTCTCTCTCTCCAGACACACACCAGCCGACGTGCAAAGCAGTTTGAGGTGGAGAAGTGAGAACCGATCACGAAGAGCGCGCAAGACGATGGGTGCAGAGTCAAGCAGCACCAGGAGAGGGCAAAGTTCGAGGACCAGCTGGCAAGAAGGCGATACGACACCAACTTGCACAGCAGGTTAATTTCCCTCAACCTCCCACCTTCCTCTCCCTCTCACCCTCCTTCTCTTTCTCCATCTTCTCATCCACTTCCTTCACTCACACTCTTTACACACTATCTCTGGGGTCTTGTGTGTTAACTGTTTACAAAGCATGAATAGTGCATTGGGCAAACATAGCGGCAAAACCATATGACATTGCTACTTGAATGAATAGATACAAGTAGCAATGTCATATAATGCATTGCTACTGGAACACTTTTTTGGGCAAACATAGCGGCAAAACCATTATGACATTGCTACTTGAACGAATAGATACATGTAAATCTGTTGTGCATAAGCTGAAAAACTCTATGTGATGTTCCCAAATGCGCATTGCCGAACTGTGACAGCATTAGAAAGACAAAGTGAAAAATCGGGGCGTTCAGATGACTAGGTAGGCTCGCTTTGCAAACTCACTAGTTCAACCACATTCTACGATTGGGGTCAGCCCTACCACCATCGTTCGTCAACCGGCTGATGGAGACCGGGATGTATTCACGTTACACTTTGTCTGCCATTCATACTCACAATAATGTATGTGCCTGCATTACTGCCCTCCTCAGCGCCACATCCAAGAGGAGAACTTGCGTAAACAAGAAGAGTCTGTCAAGAAACAAGAGGCCATGAGGAGAGGTTTGTATCAAGTAAATCAAATGTCCTGATCAAGTGTAGTTGAACTCATAAGTAGTGGTGCTACACTTTATAGAGATGGAGTCAAGATACCCAACCTTGGACACTCTATTATGTAATGCATACTCTCTTGCTAAATTTTAGGAAAATTATACAACTGTCAGGTCAGTCTCGCACTACAGGGAATTCACCCTACACTCTACGTAGACAAATGTTCTCGTGTAATAATATTCCTCTTATGTGATTTTTGGCATTTTTGTATATATATATTGTGACATACTGTACCTATGTATATACAGTTCCTTTATGTATGTAAGTACTGCACTGTTGTCTACAGCCACCATAGAGTATGAGAGTGAACTCAGACACAAGAACGAGATGGCCAGAGTCCAGGCAGAGATCAGTGGCAAGTTAGTCTTCTCTCTTTTAGAACTAAAGATCAAAAGGAATTGGGGCAAGAATGCAATTCGGTTTCTGTTTTAAAGGGAATGTGGCAGTATATAAGGGCTAATTTAGAAATGTTACTAAAGAAGATAGAACAATAGCGGCACAGTGAAAATGCGCAATTGAGTAGCCCTTATATACTGCCACATGCCCCTCAAGTAACATTTGGCCCTTATTTGTCATAATTATTGTACTCCCTCGAACCTGTCTGTGATTGCTGTACACGTGTTGCAGGACTCGTATGGAGAGAGAGAACCAGGACCTGGCTCTGGAGCAGATCAGAGTGAAGGCTGCAGAGTACAGGACCACTGTCCTGGAGAGCATCAGGTCTCCTCCCCCTTCTCTACGTCTCACTCTACCTTCTACCCTTAGACCTACTCTTCTTTCTCTATCTACTACTATATACCACCCTCCCCTTATCGTAGTCTCATCTCAAGTGTTGCCAACCAAAAAACAAGAAAAATGGAGCTTTATGTCACTATTGCATCATAGTAACTGTATAAGGCAAAGCAAATGAAAGGCAAACAGTTGAACTTACTACACGTAGAAAAATAGATGACCTGGGTGGATTCGAACCCACGACTAAGCGATCGCTCTGCCAGGTGAGCTACCCCATTCTTTTCTATGCCACCATTAGAAATGTTCATTACTTCTACTTCCCCTCCTCCCTCTCTCTCTCTCTCTCTTCTTGCCCCCCTCCCTCCCTCCCTCTTCCTCCCTCCATCTACTAACAGGGCAGCAGGATCTCTCATTGGTCAGGGGGTGTCCAATTTCATCACTGATTGGGACAAAGTCTCTGCCACTGTCAGTCATCACCTACACTACTAGACAAATGCCACGCATTTTTGGCGGGGGAGCGAGCCCGAGCAATTCATTAGTTCGCATGTGTTTTGCTCATATTATTACTGTATATACATGTGCAGTGCCCATGCATAGCCCGTCACATATAATATAAATTTTCCCTGTATTGAAGTGAATAGGCATTGCTATGTACTGTACCCAATGCACAATTGAACAACTTCATCAAAATGGCTTGTCCCAGTGTCCATTATTCAGAACTTCCTATTTATATCTCTCATCTCACAGGCTGCGGGGATCACTCTGATAGCTGTTGGTGTGTACGCAGCCAAGATGGGGACAGGAGTTGCTGCTCGTTACGTGGAGGCCAGATTGGGGAAACCCTCGCTAATTAGGGAGACATCTCGTCTCTCTTTCTTCCAGGGGTTAAGACGTCCTGTCAAGGTCAATACTTGTGTGTGGAAGGGTGTGGTGGTATTTGTATGCCTTTTGTGCTTTTTTGTGTAACTGAAACTTGCACAAATGTTCGTGAGTTGCTCATAAGCATACCTTTTGCGAAAAGACAGGATTGGCTGGTGTATGTATGTATGTACAAGCAGTGCTAAGAATGCTTAGCGAATTCATGAAATTTGTGACATTTACGGAGGTTTTTACTTCTTTCCTCTCTCCACATTCACTCAGGCTGTAAGGAGAGTGTTCAGTAGACCTTCGGACCCTCTGGCTGGCATTGTCTTCCAGGTATGGGACGTGGGTACTAGGGTAATCATTCCCCTCCACCTCTTGCCATTTCCAACTTGCATACAAGAATCTTATTCTTCCATTGTTAATCCCTTCCACCCACACACACACACACACCCATCCAGCCAGTGTTTGAAGACAAGCTGAGAGCCCTGGCCAGAGCCACTATAAACACACGTACCAATGGAGGAGTCTATCGCAACGTCCTCATGTATGGTCCTCCTGGTACCGGGAAGACCATGTTCGCCAAGGTGAACCACTATATAGTACTCAGATGATGTGCTATACACTGACCCAATGAATCATGAGTTAGTGTGTGTAGAAAAAGAGCTCCCCTATCAAAGTTTGAGACAGTATATACTCAAACCACTGAGTTACCATGGCAGCTCAACCACCTGGGCTAAGAGTTTCCAATGCAACACAACACAGAAACCCCGGCCTATGTGATATGACACAATTTAGTATGTAGGAAGAGACACGACCACCAATAATGAATCAGGGGGTGTCAGTGAAAGGCAAGAGCAAACGTTAGTACCAATTTCACTGTTTGTAAGCTGTTTTGGAGGCAGGGACATTTTGTATTATTGGATTAAACATTTTCCCCACGAAATTCATGTTTGCTACTAATTTTTTTATCCCTTGAAGTGTTTTTCAATGTTTGTGCGTCACCAAACAATTCAACCGTACATAGAAACTTTTCATCTTTGCATGCGCGTCCATCCCGATCCACGGAGGGAGGGAAGTGAATTTAGGCATTCGGCACCCTTTTCTTCCAATTTCCCCGGCAGAGTCTGGCCCACCACTCGGGGATGGACTATGCCATTCTGACTGGAGGCGACATAGTTCCTCTCGGGAAAGACGGAGTCACTGCCATGCACAAGGTCTTTGACTGGGCCTCGGCTAGCAGGAAGGGGTGAGTGGGATGGTTGAAGGAGAGAGAGTCTCGAGATAGAGAAGGGAAGTCCGTAGTGACGATGCACAAGGTCTTTGACTGGGCCTCGGCTAGCAGGAAGGGGTGAGTGGGATGGTTGAAGGAGAGAGAGTCTCGAGATAGAGAAGGGAAGTCCGTAGTGACGATGATTCAAGTTTCTGTTTGTCTCACTGCACATGAAAGAACCCACAAGGCCACTCACTACATATGAACCGGTGAAACAAAGTACTTTTGCAAATTTGGTGAATCGCACGTACTGAATATTGGAACACATCACTACCACTACCACTACAGTGATTGACGTGCAATGATTGACGCTTGCCTTTTTTTGTTGAAGTTTTCTCGTTTTGTTCCCTCAGAGTGGTACTGTTTGTGGATGAAGCTGATGCGTTCCTCAGGAAAAGAAGCAAGGCATGTGTACTTCACTGTGATGCAAATGGGTTGGCGGTGATTTCGACACATATTTTCTTTGCTGCAAAATCGGCTGGGATACAGAACATAATATTATCATAATGAACCTTTTTCGGCATGCATACTCGCGTAGTTACTGTGGTGTGTATATACATTCTGTAGGTGGCTATTAGTGAAGACTTGAGAAGCACTCTCAATGCATTTCTCTATCGCACCGGAGAGGCCTCCAGAAGGTCAGGGGTTTGCCTCTTTCTCTCTCTCTCTCTCTGCTTTCTCTGGCCACACATCATCTTTGGTTGTCCTGTCGTACCCCCTACCTGCATGCAGAAAGGAGGGAGTGGCGGACGGTTTGTTGGCCTGTTCTTCTCCTCAAGTTTAAGCCACCACTTCTGGAGATTATTTGCTCTGCACTCTCTAGCTATTGCAAAAGTATCAGGGACCATTCGTTGGCCTGTCCTTACCCTCACTTTCTTGCTAAAAGTACGAAAAGGTTTAGGCCACCCTCTTTTCCACAGTCTTTCCTGTGACGAATTACAATTTTTGCTCCCCACACAGGTTCATGTTGGTCCTGGCTAGTAACCAGCCAGACCAGTTTGACTGGGCCGTCAACGACAGACTGGATGACCTAGTGAGGTTCTCCAAGCCCGGGCAGCCCGAGAGACTCCGCATGTTGAAACTCTACTTCAGTCTCTACATACTGGACCCTCCCAGAGTGGCCTGGTGGAAAAGACCAAGGTATGGTGGGAGGGGAGGAGGCAGAGGGGGAATAGTGCTACGTTTCAATGTTTGAATCTGCCATTAAAACCAGAGGTTCAATTATGTATTATTATTATGGCCAAACACTAATTGCATTCCTTCTGCATCATGAGGTTTTAGGAATGTTAGTAGGAGTTAAACCTCGCCAGACAAACAGTCATATATTTTACCATAAATTTGATTGGTGTTAAAAAAATTTCCCCTCAAACTTTTTACGGTATGGTTTGGGTGATTCCTTGTCATTATTGTGTCCAGGCACATCCCGCTACCTCCTGATGTGGACTGGGAGGAGAAACTGACAGAGATATCCAGGAGAATTGAAGGATTCTCCGGGAGAGAAATATCCAAACTGGTGATCGCCTGGCAGGTTTGTGAATAGGCTCTGCTGTCTCTGGCCACATTATTTTAGAGAGCTGGATAACTCTACGAGAAAAATGCCACACATTTTTGGCAAGCATGAGCAGTTGTAATGACGTTTTTTTGCGTATTTGGAATTACGTAGAACATTATATAGCGGTATGCACAGTGTATACAGACAGCTAGGTAGGCTCGTTTGGCCCGCCACTGTTCCCCTTAGATGCCTACGCAAAGGACTGGTTAAGGTGCCCACTTCAGCTTCCGTAATGATGTTAGGGATTACTGGATGCTTGAGACCGAAAATATTCTGCATTTGCATGATTATTGCTGCCGCCTGAGTATTATTTTTGACGAGTGGTTAGAGTATCTCGTAAAAAAAATTGATTCATAGTGCGACAATGCATAGAAATTTGTGCAATTGTGGTGACTCATCACACACAGGCCGATGCGTATGGTTCTACGGAGGGACGACTGGACGAGACTATGATGGACAGATGTGTGGGAGAAATGTTGGAGCAACACTCTCAGAAACAGGTCTGGGACAAGGGAACGTTAGACCAATCTTAGAGTTGTAAATATCATATTATCACTTCACTCAAAGAAAATTATACAGGTATTGTTGTCTCAGTATTATGGGAGTGTTAATTTATACAGTTGCATAATTATTTGACAAGCGCTGAAAGAAATTGCGAGTTATATAACATTGGCATAGATATGTGATTCCACATGCCTCCATTGTTTGATGGATTCATTTTATATTTGGGGTTGTGTTTGCACCAATAACCCATAACCTGGCAATAGTGTCTTACACTACTGTGCAAATAAATTTCGCATTGCACCCTAGAGTTTGGATTGACATTTCTCCGCGAGTTGCAGGTTCATTGACACCATCTGTGCAACGTCGGTGGCACACCCCCAGCTGAAGGTAAAGCCATGCCCACCGTGGCCGTAATTGTGAATCAACAGGGATTCACCCCCAATTTCCTCGTCAATTTCAACTCTAACAGTGGGTCTCACTGGTCTTAGTCCGGCCCATGCTCTCACGATTTTACTTCCCTTTAGTTGAGGGCACAGCCCCATGCATCTGCTGTATATAGAGTCTGTGTCTTGCGGTTTCACTGCCGTAGACCAGTCGTTTGTGTCCGCTGTCCCTCCGAGTAGAACCCTGTCATTCGAGGGGATAATGTAAGTTGTGGCTTTCTTCCCTGGCTCCGCGGTAAAGTATGCTGCCTTGACACCAGTTGCTTGTACCTCGACTAGCTGTCCTCTCACTGGGAATACGCTGCTGTCCCCAACCAAGTCCCGGGCTCCGATCCCAGTGCAGTTTATCACCACGTCGTAGTCTCCAGTCAGCTCTTTCAAGTTTCTCACTCTCCTCTGTATCATGGTGCCTCCGCTCTCCCTGAAGCGGCGGGCGAGGTAGTGCAAGTACTGGGACGTCTCGATGCGGTAGCATTCGTACTCCCACGCCGATCCGAATTGGGCAACGGGTAAACCCCGCTCCTCCGTCTCTGCGGGTGAGAGGACCCTAAATTCCGGATGAAGGGCCGGGGCGTACCACGGAAGAGGGGGGTGGCTCTCTCTGTGTGCGTGGAAGAAAGGCATCTTTGTCACTCCGCACTCGGGCCCAGTGTTACTACAGTGCAGCTGGTGAAGACGGTCGTAAGTGGCTGCAGTCCAGCGGCGGGTGGCCGCGTCCATTACGGCACCGCCGTAGGACGAGGGGCCCGTGGGTCGGATGAGACCGCCAGCAGCGTCGCTGGCCAGCCCATCGCAGGGGCTGAATTTGTCGGACAAGATGACGAGGTCGAGATCCTTGGTTTCGTGCGTATCGACCAGACACAGCCCCACGGAAAGCCCCGATACACCGGCGCCGATGATTGCCACTCGTGCCATATCTCTGCTGAACCTTCTTCGAGTCTGTCTGCATGGAAGAGCTCTGTCTGCAGGTCTGGAAGAGAGACTGTGCGCTACTATACTAGCTCAGCAGAACACGCGTTTGTGCGCATGCGCTCATTTGGTGTGTGTGGGCGGGGCTCGGGGCGGGTGCATGATGGCAGCGACAGAAAAACGCTACGAAAACTGTGAGCACGAGAGAGGAGCAGTGACTGCGTCCGTCCCTGAAGATTTCACTGATCTCTCCACCGTTCACCACTCCCTCGGCTCCCTCTCAGTGCAGGTAAACGCACTACGCCTTGAAGTTTATTGATCCAAAGCTAGACGAACCTGGGGATCTATCTGTCTATTTTAGAGTAATTTGCCATAGCTATGAACAAGCATGCAACATGCTGCAGATACTTATGCTTTTCCGTGACTCAATCAACGGGAGCATGTATATATATCATAGTGACTGAGGCAAGGAGAGCATTATAGGTAAATGTCGAATTTTTGTGTGTAAGCAGTGTGGTGGAAGAATGTTCAGACAGCGCACTTTCTTGTACATACAGTACGTCGTAACTAGTGTGCGTCACGTGCACACAATATTGTTGCTCTATAATGGTGTGGTGGTATATAGGAGGGAGGAGAGAGTGGAGATGACTGGATTTCCCACCAGCTGAGTCAGGAGCAGGTGGATCAGTTCTGGAGAGATGGCTACCTCTCAAATATCCCAGTCCTCGCACAGAAACAAGTGCAGCTCCTCCTCAAGGACTACAAAACCTTCCTAGTGAGACTCGTCTGTATCATTAGAGGGGCCAACCTAGTTTGACAATGCTTTGATTTGATACTAAAGGATGTACTGTTGAATTGGATATAAATGGGTGAAGAGTTTTGCCCTGCATGTTGTTGTTGGGAATTGAAGTTTTTGTGTTAGCTCCACTTGCCGAATTTTCTGAGTAATGTGTTATCTCTAGCCAAAAGAGCTCCTATTTTTGGCAGTGTACACTGTATGTGCATAAAGGAAGCTCGTTGAATTTCATGGTAGTAAGGGGTAGGGGTCTGAGTGCTTGTTGTATATGTCTTGTGCAATTATCCTGCATACTGGTCAGGACCCCCCCACACTACTTCAAACGAAGGTCACGGCTGTTTCTGAGTTTTCATCACCGTAACCGAGTGTGGTATGAGAGACCTGTCTCCTCCATGCTCTGGGCCAGTGGAGAATGAGCAGAGTCTTCCACGACCTCTGCTTCCTACCTCAGATTGTAGTCAGTGAAACAATATGCCTGACACACCTCAAGGCAATAGGGAAATTCCCTTTTTAAACTTTAACTGGGGAAGTATAATACATTGGCGGTGTCAGAGTGTTACAGTTTCACAACAAGTTTAGAACAACTCACGCTTTGACATGAAAAACGAGAGAGTCGGAGAAAAGGGATTGGGTTTCCAAGTGCTCACAACATACATAAACAACACACACTCAATGTCAGTGGAGTTTTGAGGAAAGTATAGGGGAAAATCTAGCATGTGTATCCTTCAACACATCTATTATAATGTCAGTATTCTTACTGTACGTGTGTCAATTCTTACTGTCAACA
>CASHTH010003986.1:0-30271 GCA_030341885.1 Geodia barretti | reverse complement strand
TCTTCTTTAACTACAAACCTGCCCTCCAGCTAATGTTTTATGTGCCCTTTGTAGGATCATTCTGGCTGTTCACACCCGTCAACCGGCTGCCGCAGATTCCCCAACGGCATGGAGAAGGGCCTGAGTCTCGGGCGTCGATTCTGGATATCCCCCAGTTCGAAATACGGCAAATTGGCGCTGCCTTTGGTCGGCGGGCTTCCGCTGCACTTCCCCACCTACAAAAGCTTTCAAAGTGATCGCACCAGCTTTGTCAAGAAATCGAGCGGTCCAAGCCCGGCCAATCCCTTGTCCCGAAATTTTTCAATCCGGCTTCGCAAAACGGGACTACGAATCCGCAATAACCGCCCGAATTTTCGCATTTTACCCTTTGAGAAGACGTAACGGAAATGGGGCCAATACAGGTCCGCATGGATCCTTTTGCCCGACCTCAAAACGACCCGACCGTTCACGCTCAATCACGGGCTACCCATACCGTCCCATTGCCCGCCGGCCTGGACGTACATGCCTGCGGCCCCGCCGTTCTTCGCCTCACTTGCCGGAAGAAAGTTGAGCGACGAACCGATACCCCGCGGGCGAACGCGCCTCGGCACGTCGAAACGTGCTTTCCGAGCCAGAACGAAGGACGGAAGTCAGCAGCGTCGACTCCCAAAAGCCGATCTGCGACTCGTGGCCCTCGGCGCCAGAAATCACGACTCTTACCGGCGCTGACCTTGAGTCCGCGCCAACTTCCCTACACGCGAACTTGTGGCGTGCAAGTGCTTCCGGCAATAGACCCTAGGTATCCAGTTCTGTGCGCGCGCGGCCACTTCAAGATCATCTGCGATCCGGGAGACGCATTGTGCAAGTGGGCTTGTGGCATCGACCTTTGGCAGGGGCGGCCCGCCGGCGTTAGGGGATCAGCGAATAGTTCTTTGGAACAACCAGCCCGAACACCCTCTCTCGCGGCACTGCGTCCTTCCACTGGTGCGGTCCACCCCCCTACATTATTCCAACCCGCCGTTTGCGCTATAACTCAAACAATAACCTGCTGCCCTTATCCTCGGGGCCCGACCTATCGCCGGCAACCCTCTCCCTCTGATTGTGTGCGCCACGTATCAAAGGTGGTCATGGCACGGCTCGCACTCTACGAGGGGTAGCATGCCCTCTGGCTCTGTTTCCCGCACCTACTTAGGATCTTGTAAGTAGCGCCAACCCCGTTCATGGGCCCATCCCCCTGCATTATGTCAAAACACGGTTCTCCGCGAGACGCCTCCGTAGCCCAGTCCATGTGCACATGTCCCATCACTTATGCTACCGTAGTCCCCATCACGCAAACGTCTTTTCAATCTCGTGGGCCTGGATCATTGTAAGCTTTTCCCAGGGGGTGGATCCCTGCTAAGTTGCCGGCCTATACCGTCCGAATACCCCATCTGCTGCGCAATTCTCAGCCCGGCTCCGCTGTGACCCAAAGGCTCTAAGAGTGATCAGTCCGGCGTGGACGACCTATAGCTCCTGCCCAACATCGATCTTTCCAGTCGCAAATCGCGCTCCTCAGGGCCACGCCTGTCGACAGAGTACGGAACGGACCCCGGAAGTACGGGCGAGTGTCTCGTGGTCCCGTCTCGACGGACTCTGGGGTCCTTCCTCATGTTCGTACGCGGCTCTCGCGACATTATATAATTTCCTGCCTTGTGCTACTCTCGTTACTACTCTGCAACCTATTTCCCAACTCGTGCCGCCGTGTGTCCGTCGGCTCGTTTTTTGCCTGTAATCGGACCGACGTTCCCCGCCCCCTTTTCTGGAGGGTCGGCTCCTCCTCCCTGCTCTCCCGGCCTCTCCCGGAATCGGTAGTCGGTGCCGCCGGGACATTCACCCTACACATCAGGCCCTATCTTCACACCCGATTCACATGTTCACGAGCGGCCCCCTTGCGTTCACCCCGCATATCTCCCTCGGCACACGATATCCGCCCCTCCTACCGTGCAAATCTCCACGCATGCGATCGCCTGCGTGATCCTTTACCGTACATACTCCTGCCCACGCCCGTGGGTCGTGCGCTTCTTTCGATCTCCGATCCCGCCTTTTTTTATCGTTCACAGTCCGATCACTGCGCCTGTGCCTGCTCCGTTTATCCCTGTACCTCCCTCGTTGTCGGCACACGATATCGCTTTATGTGCCCCGGTGCCATCCTTAGTGGACTCGGCATTTACATCTTCCTGCTCTTTCCCCGTGTCCCCACGGCTCGTAGATGCCTTTGCGAGCCGGGCAGCATCGTCGGAGTAGTATCGACTTCAGTTCTTGGGCTGTTCGTGATAGCCGCGCAAGCGTTCGATGAATTCCAGTGTAACGTCCGTCGTAAGTCCTCCTCAACGTCTAGACTCGGAAGCGCGGAAAACCGCGTCTCCCGCAATTCGCTTCCAGTCCCCTGTGCGTGAGATCGTGGGGTACAGACACGGAAAATGAGACTTCCGTTTCTGCCCCCTTTTTTTCACGCAGCCCTCGGCGTGAGCCTCATCGTGCGTCTTTCGGCGATCAGGGTGGCTCCCCTTCGACCGACCAGCCGGGCTATCATCGCCAATGCTGCAGGCACTGTCCGTTCCCTTTTGCCCACAAAGCTACCCGATGCGCGCCGCGCAAGCCTCCTTGGGTCTGTGTCTCTTACGCCCCCTGCTTGGCCAGTGTATATTCGACCAGCCACTGTGCGGGTGGTTGCGTAGCTCGAAAGGATTCCGTTGTTTGCCCTTCGATGCCCCTTATCACCCTCCAGCGCGCCAAGCCGTTAGTTGCTGCTTCTTTTTTGTGCTCGGCGGATGCTACCTTACCGCGGCCCCTCGCCCTTCCGTCTTCGGTGTGAAGAGTGGGAGAGAACAAGACGTTCCTCGAGCTTTTCTGTCCCTACCGGTCTCACCGTGTTGTGTTCGATCTTCTTTCCATGCTGGCCCGAATCCGATACGGTCCCCGGATTGGACGATGGCTGGTTTCTCGCAGCAAATGGACAGCTGCGTTGAGACATGTCGAATCGTTTGATTGCCGCGCACGGCAAACCGTCTGCTCCGTACATTCATCGTGGGCGCCGCCCATACGAACTCGTGATCACAATTCCGGCATGCAGTTCGTCTTGTATATGCGACTGGGTGGTGGTCGAGCTGCTCAACTTGGGATCAAGATCTATCATTATATTGGTTCCCTCTAATCTTCGCCTTGGGCGTACGTCGGACGGCGAGGCTGTTGGAGCCTTGATCCACGCGCGATAGGGTTTCGTCTATCTACCCCACGCTGTCTGTGGCGACGCTGGGTAATATGGGGCCGCCGTTGGCACCTATCGATGCCACCTGACTCTCGCAAACAGGTCATTCGGCTAGCGCACCGTGCGTTCGGGACTCGAACCTGTCGCCCGTCAGAAAATCCCAGTATTTCCGGGACGACGACAACGAATCGAGTCTGGGATTGCCCCCTGAACATTTCGGAAACGTTTTTGTGTTTCTCGCCCCCCGGGAGCCTGTCGAGATAGGGTCCTCTTCAGGGCCGGTCCCGGACGGGGCTCCTGTCCACCAGCCAGCCGGCGGTGACGCCCCGGGCAAACCTCCCCGGTCGCGGTACCACTTGTGCCTCCCTCAGCCCTGCAAAGGACGACATGGGCTATCGTAACGTATCCGTGAGCCAATGTCTTCACGCGAGGTCGACGCGTCGTCGAGGTTGCAATCGCCCGTTGGCAAGACTTCGCCCCCCGAGTCGCTGTCATGGTCGCCCAGCGCGCGAAGCGGGCGTCTATTCTGCTTATCAACTGGCGGCATTCGAATCGGGTCCTGACGTTTTGCCCCACGCCGGCCGCCTGACATCGCACGGGATGACCATAGCCGAGTCAGGCGTGTTTATCCACCTCGACCGTCCGCTCGCTTATCATAGGCTCCGTCCCATCTCTGTGCGTCTGTCGCGATGCAGATTTCACACTATTCACACCTCGGTACTCGGCCGGATCAGCGATTGCCGCTGTGTTCGACGCTGCTTTTGCACGTAGCCGCAGGCGGATGAATCGTCGGACCTAACCTTCGGAAGATTTCCTCCAGGCTCTCCATGTCGCGGCCTCTGCCCCCCATTTGCGTCCGTCTGCAGATGCCGTACGTAATTCCATATCCTGGCTGTCCTCGTTCAGGTCACCTCCGCATTCCGGATTGCGTCGCGAACCGGCCAACTCCGTATAGGAGTCGCCGATCGCGGTCTTCGGATTTTTTTCGGCGCGTACAAGCGCCGCGTGATCTCGGGCCGCGTGCCTATTCCCAGGTGTTTTCCAGTCGTGCCCTCGTCACGACGAACGGTCCCATCGACGCTGCGCGCTGCGGTAAGAGCCGCTCATTCCGATTGCCTGTGATCCCTGCCCCTTGTGACTTTCAAGACTATTTTATTACCACCCGCCACCCTGCCTGGCCCTCTCGTATCGACGGGTTCGACCCTTAGCCATTTCTGTATCCGAGGCTGATTTTCAGTCTCTGTTTCGCCTTGATAAGAGCCTTGGCGCTGAAAGGAGGCGCCCCATTGTCCGTTCATACGGGTTCAGTGTTGAGGACATAGGCGGAATCGGTTTCCGCGACCGGGGCTCGCCACAACTTGATAACTTATTTTCCCTCCTCCAGTATCAGCGGGTAACCGCTACGACCCCTGCCGTGGCCGACGACCTCGCCTGATACCATCGAGAGCGCGAAACGACTCCGATTTGGGCTGCACTCGTTCAGCGATGCATCCCCGCCAGTCTTCCCCAGCCCACTAATACGCTCTCGCTGCAACCGTACGTCATCCGCGCAGGTCGACTAGTCAAATCTTGACCATCAGGGAGGGCAATCCTCTCTGCTGGATCTGAAGTTCCGCACACCGGCCCTCTTTAAAGGTGAGCCTAGCACTTCATCCGGGTCGGTGATCTCGACAGCGGGTCGGCGGCCAGTCAAGGGGATTGGCGTCTTTCACATGGGGTGGCACCGTGCTAGCCCGAGTGAAGGATTTAGGGACTCATCACAACCTGTCCGACCAATCGGCGGATCGGGTTGCGTACCTGACTTGGGGCCGTTGGCTATATCTAGGAACTTGGGGAGGCCGAACTCGAGCTTATCGCACGGGTACCTTTCGGTCGGTGAGCATCCTCTGATATCACCAAGTTCCTACTGTCCACTCCCGCTCCAGAGGTCGTCCGTCGGTCCGTGCCTGTGTTTGGCTACGATGATCTCGGCGAGCCCGCGCGGATAATCTGAATTCGGGTTGGCCCTGGCCCATTCCTCTTCCGTCATGTACTTGTCGACGCGGTGGATGAACATGACGACGTCCGAGTCCTGCTCGATGCTGCCGCTTTCACGCAGATCGGACAACACCGGCCGGTGGGAAGGACGCTGCTCAATGGCGCGGCTCAACTGCGACACGGCCAGGACCGGCACGTTTAGGTCGCGCGCCATGGCCTTAAGCGAACGCGAGATTTCGCTAACCTCTTGCGCGCGATTCTGGTCCCGGCGGCCGCCCCGCCACCATGAATCAGCTGCATATAGTCGACGACCGCGAAATCGAGGCCGGACTCGAGTTGAAGACGCCGCGCCTTGCCGCGGATTTCAGCGACCGTCTGCACGGGCGTATCGTCGATGTAGATCGGCAGGTCCGAGAGAAATCCGATCGAGTCCACTATGCGGGCCTGTTGGTCGTCGTTAACCATGCGCGTCCTGATGACGTGCATGTTGACGCGGGCTTCCGCCGACAGCAGCCGCATAGCAACCTGTTCACGGCCCATCTCCAGGCTGAGCACTCCCACCCGGGCCCCGTTCGCTGCGGCGTTTGCGGGCCAGGTTCAATGCAAGCGTGCTCTTGCCCACGCTGGGGCGGGCTGCCAGGACGATCATGTCCGACCTTTGTAGGCCACCCAACAGCGCGTCCAGATTGCGGAAGCCGGACGGGATCGGACCGCTGGACATCTCGTCGAGGTCCGGCACCAGAGAGGTTGACTCGAGGTACGGTTCGAGAGCTTCACGTATCGGGATGAAATCACGCGTGTGGGCTCCTGAACGAATGGCGAACAACAGGTCTTCGGCTTCGCCCAGCGAAGCTGTCGACGTCCGGATCGTCCTTGAACCCGATCTCCGCGATGTCGCTGGCGACGGTAATCAACCGGCGCATGGTGGCGGTCCGATGAACAATCCGGCCGTAGTACTCGATGTGAACGGAAGTCGGAACCACGGCGACGACCTGGTTCAGGTAGGAGCTTCCGCCCACTTCTTCCAACACGTTCATCGTGTCGAGCTCGTGGGCCACGGTTACCTGGTTGATCGCCTCGCTGCGGTTGAGCAACTCGAGGCAGGCTTCATAGCACCAACGATTACGTTCGCGGTAGAAGTCGTCCGGTTTCAGGAAACCCGAAATGTTTGTGATCGACTCGCCGTCAATTAAGAGCGAGCCGACAACGGATTCTTCGGCCTGTATATCGTGGGGTGGAAGTCGGTCAGCTTGCAAAGTTCTTCCGGACGGAGGTCAAAACAATCAGGTCACTAAAGGCGTGGACACGGCTCGAATCAGTTCGAGTCTTCCCTGTCTTCCCCGTCATCACCAGCATCTCCGGCCTGCGATTCCTGGGCTTCCGCCTCGGCAGACTCGGCCTCCATCGCCTTGATCGCGGACGACATCTCTTTCGATTCCGAGTCGGACACGACCGATACCTTCAAGTTGGCGTCCACACCGCCGGCAAACTTCGCTTCAACCGTATATAGGCCAGTAGTCCTGATGGGCGCCGGAATGCGAATATTCCGCCGATTGACTTCTCTGTCGATCATTTCGGCGATCTTCTCGGCGATCATGGTGCTCGTCACCGACCCGTAAAGTCTGCCCGTGGGTCCGGTACGAACCTCAACCTCGATGGGCGATTCGGTGAGTGAACTGGCAATCTCTTGCCAGTCCTGCGCTTCTTTGAGCCGCCTGTCCTCGGCCGCTTTACGCAGCTTGTCGGCCCGCTGCAGTTCATCCCGCGTAGCGAGTACTGCTAGTTTGTTGGGAATGAGGTAGTTGCGACCGTAGCCGTTCTTGACCTCTTTGACGTCGCCCGCCATGGCTGTGGGTCGCACGTCCTGCAAAAAAAGTACCTTCAAATTGTCCGTATCCTTGACCGAATCATGCCCGCCGACTCTGCAAAGACGAACGGGAACACTCGACCACCTGTCGCAAATATGCGCCGTCTGTTTCCAAGATGTTATACCGACAGACGGCCGCGGGAACGCCGGTTTGTCGGCCCTTTTGAATCTATCCCGGATTCGTTTATATTTCAGGGTGGATCAACGGGACAGGCCAAATCGGTGGGGCGCGATGCCATGCCGCCGATCTCTAGGCAGGCGCTCGGGATGCGCAAGCGAAACCGGGTCCGGAATCTTGGTTGAATCCGGCTAAAATGACGTGAAATCAACCTAAGTAGCCACCTCTTCAGGTGTGCCGCGGAGTAACAGTCAAGTGGATTACGCAGTCATTAGCAAGCCATCAGCCCAGTACGAAGGCATCGAACCGAACCTGGTCGACTACGACTCGGCGCGAGACGGGTTCGATTGGTATCGGGACGGCTTCTCCCAACTCGACTGGCTGCCCGGCGGCGGCCTCAACAACGCTTACGAAGCCATCGACCGCCACGTCGCACATGGTCATGGCGACAAGTTGGCGATGATATGGGTCGGCAAGAACGGAGAAGAAGAGCGGTACACCTACTCCGACATGAAGGAGCAGTCCGACCGATTTGGCGCGGTTGATGAATGGCTGGGCATCGAACGGGCTGACAAGGTCTTCATTTTCATGGACCGGCTGCCCGAACTGTATATCGCAGCACTCGGCGTTCTGAAGGCAGGCGGCGTTATCGGCCCGCTGTTCTCGGCGTTCGGCCCTGACCCGGTGCTGGACCGGATGGTCGACGCGGGCGCGAGATTTCTTATAACCACGCCCGAGCTGCGCAATAAGATCGCCGAAATCCTGCCCAAGGTGGAGACACTCGAAAAGGTGATAATCGCCGACAAGGACGGCAGATCGGGCGAGCCGCTGGCGGAGGGCGACCTCGACTACTACACGCTCATGTCCGAGGCCGATTCATCCGGATTCCAGATCGCCGACACCAGCCAGTACGACTACTCGATCATGCACTACACGTCGGGCAGTACCGGCAAGCCGAAAGGCGTGCTTCATCGGCACCAGGCCGTTGTGCAGCAGTACATGACCGGCAAGTGGTGCCTCGACCTTAATTTCGATGACATGTTCTTCTGTACTGCCGACCCGGGCTGGGTAACCGGCACCTCCTACGGGATGATGGCGCCGTGGACAAACGGCGTGACGAACCTGATCTACGAGGGCGGGTTCGGGGCCAACGCCTACTACGACCTGATCGACAAGTACAAGGTCACCGTGTGGTACACCGCGCCGACCGCGGTCCGGCTCCTCATGCGCGCCGGCTCTGGCCCTGTTGAATCGCACGACCTTTCGTCCCTCCGATTCATCGCCAGCGTGGGCGAGCCACTCAACCCCGAAGCCGTCGTGTGGGGCAACGAGCAATTCAACATGGCGATCCACGACAACTGGTGGCAGACCGAAACCGGGGCGATCATGTGCTCAAACTATGCCTCGATGGAGGTGCGCGCCGGCTCGATGGGCAGGCCGGTCCCGGGCATCGAAATGGCAGTCCTCGATGAGGACTACAACCCGATGCCGCCGGGCCAGGCGGGCATACTCGCTGTCAGACCTGGATGGCCGGCGATGATGCATGCCTATTGGCGGCAGGACGAGATGTACGCCTCCCGCTTCAAGAAGGGCTGGTACATCACCGGAGACCAGGCATCATTGGACGAAGACGGGTATTTCTGGTTCCAGGGCAGGGCGGACGACGTTATCAACACGGCGGGACACCTGGTGGGCCCGTTCGAGGTCGAAAGCGCGCTGATCGAGCACGCCGCAGTGGCCGAGGCCGGCGTAATAGGAAAGCCGGACCCGATCGCCATGGAGGTCGTGAAGGCTTTCGTCACGCTAAACCCCGACTACGAATGGTCTACCGACTTGCGCCGTGAGTTGATGCAGTTCACAGGCGAGAGACTGTCCCCGGCGATCGCCCCGCGGGAGATTGACGTCCTGGACGTGATGCCAAAGACGCGTTCAGGAAAGATCATGCGGCGGCTGCTTAAGGCGCGCGAGCTCGGCCTCCCTGAAGGGGACATCTCAACTCTTGAAGACGACTAGCAGCGGATCGCGCCGACTCGCTACGAGACCCCGGGCTCTACGCCTGGTCCGCCGTTTCGAATTCGATAAACGGCGCGCCCAGCCGCGACAGGAATAGCCGGATGGACTCTTCCAGGGCCAGGGCACTGTCGACGTCGGGCCACGCGCTGCAGTTTTCCGGCTCGATCAGGTGACTACCCGGAATCGCCTCGTGCAGGGCCACCGCATCTCCGTGTGTTGTCGTATCACTCTGCCGACCCCGGAAGACGAGGCACGGCATGGCGAGCTTGACCGACCTTGCCGCCCCGTGCGGCAGGGCGTAGTCGACGACAATCGCGGCCCGTACTGAGCCGGGGGCTACGGACGCCACCTGTAATGCCGTTTCTGCCGCATCGCCTTGCGCAACCAGGACCGCCGGTTCGCCCGATGCCCATATCGCCTCTATCAGGAGCGGCCATTCGCTTTGTTCCAAGGCGAGCATTCGGTAGTCGGTCGCCAACCCTGTGGCAAGAGACCCCCAATCGCTCGCAGCCCCTGATCCGGCCAACATGAGTATTGGCGGTCGGGATTCGCCGTCGGACCACTCCAGAACCGGGATCTCGCGACCCGGGAACATGGCGATGGATGTTTCAGCGTGATTCATGATTTGGCCCTGTCTCACTTGATATGGCAGCCTGCGCGGCCGCCAACACTAAACGATACTTGCCAGCTTGCGCCACATCTCGGGCAGCAGGGTGGCGAACGAATTGACAAACCGGACACCGCCTGTCCACCGGGACGGACCCGTGAGACAGTCAGGCATTTCGGCCTTCAAACCAATGCCTCGCCGTTTAGCTTGACCGGTTCGCCCCCTTGATCACGTCGCGGGCCACGTTGAGCCGGCGAATATCCTCGGCTGGATCGCCCTCGAAAGTCGCGATGTCTGCGATCTTGCCCGGGATCAATGACCCGATTTCCCGATGCAGCCCCAACGCCTCAGCCGTCATGGCCGTCGCCCCTGAAAGCGCCTCCCACGGCGTGTATCCGAGCCACTCGACTGCCGCCCAACTGGTGGCGGCTGACTTGTCGAAATCGGCGTACGCCATACCCATATCGAGGCCGTTAGTGAAACGGACGCCGCGACTTCTCATATCGACGAGTATCTCGACCGCCTCTTCATCATTCGGCGGGCGCTGAACTACCGACCAGTGGAGCGGCCGCGCCGGCAGACCCTGGTCCGCGGCCTCATTCCGCACAGGACGGCCCCTATCGTGGCGTCCACCCAGCGCCCTTCGTCAGCCATTCTCGTCGCCAGTTCGGGATCGTATTCGAATCCCTTCGATTGATCGGCGCTGAGCCAACGCGAGTGGATCAGGTGGTGAATTCCTGCGTCCACGCAGTTGCGCACCCCCTGCGCCGCATGCGTGTGAGCGACGATCTGCACCCCATGTCTTTCGGCCTCACGAACTGCCATTTGCAACGTTTCGACCGGGTACTGAGGCCTACGGGTGTTTGAAGTCGGCGTGAAATTGCCGCCTGTCGCCATCATCTTTATGACCTTTGCGCCCAACTTGACCTGCGTCCTGACCGCTGTGACCACCTCATCGACAGTGTCGGCCTCTGTACCGAAGAAATTGCAGTGCCCCGACGTGATGGTGATCGGAGTCCCGGCCATCATGAGCCGGGGACCCGGGATGGCGCCGCTGTCGACGGCGTTCTTTAGTGGAAAGGCGACCTCGTTCGGCGTGCCTAGGTCCCGCATCGTGGTCACGCCCGACATCAACGCCTTCCTGACCGCCGTCACGGCCCGCATCATCAACGTCTCCGGCGTGTCGGACATCATCAGGTCGTATGCGTCGTAAGTCGCGGAGCAGTGCACGTGGCTATGCGCCTCGACGATTCCCGGAAGCATCGACACGTCGCCCATTTCGTAGATACGCGCGTCCGGCTCTGAAGGCAATGCCGACGAGGGCATCACGTCTATGCAACCTCGCCCTCGACGATAATCGCGTGGTCGGTGAGCCACCTGTCAGCCCGGGATTCGCAACGCGGGAAGCCTTGAATATCTTTCTATTGGCCAATGTGTTGATCCCCGTTTTCCAGTACGCACACCAGGTACGTCAGTCGTTACCATTGGCAAGGAAAATGCCAGACTAAAGGCCCCAATATCCGCCATGCGCGTGCGATGCGGCCATGCCGAGAGTAACATTGCCTGTGCCGCGTTGGGACATGCCAAAAAAAGCAGCGAACACCGGCGTTCATCCGGAAGACGTGCCGTTTCGAGCCGATGTCGCCGCGACGGCCTCCGGGGAAATAACAGCAAGCTGAGCCTGAAAGAGGAGTAAACGTTGACCGCATCAGATTGGGGAGACATCTACAAAGAGATCGACGCCACGCCCATCATCAACGCCATAGGCAGCGTGACGTTGCTCGGGGGGTCCACGCCTATACCCGAAGTACGAGACGCCATCGATCGGGCCAACAGCGCGTACATACCCCTGGAGCATCTTGAAGAAAAAGGCGGCCAGGCGATCGCCGATTTCATTGGCGTGCCCGCTGCTTACATCACCTCCGGCGGCGGCTCGGCTCTGACCCTGGCCACCGCAGCGTTCATAGCCGGGGACGATGACGAAAAGATTCAACGCCTGCCGGACACGACAGGCATGAAGAACGAAATCCTGATCCAGAAGCGGCAACGTTACTGGTACGACCGCTGCCTTGAAATGGCCGGCGGCAAGCTGGTCGATTTCGGGACCGACGAGGAGACCACCCAGGACGACCTCGCGAACGCTATCGGCCCAAATACCGCCGTCGTTCACTACGTGTCATATGAGCAGAACCCGGTCGACCCGCATGCCCTGACGCTACAACAGACCATCGAGGTGGCCAAAGATAACGGCGTGCCGGTGATGGTCGACGCGGCCGGACAGATCTATCCCCTTGAAAATCTGGGTAGTTACGTCAAAGCAGGGGCCGATATTTCCTGCGTCGCGGCGAAGTACATGGGCGCCCCTCACTCGACGGGCTTCGCGCTGGGAACAAAGGACGCAATCCACAAGCTGGCCCTCCAGTCGTTCGTCTCGTACGAGGGCCGGCGCATCCGCGGTATCGGCAGGCCCCACAAGGTCGACCGCGGCGAAATGATGGGTGTAGTGGCGGCCGTCAGGCGCTGGATGACCATGAACCACGAGACACGGCTGGCTAACGCCGAACAGCAGAGTCAGACCGTCCTTAATCCACTCCGGGGAATACCCGGTGTCCGTGCCGAGTTGATCAATAACGTGATTGCCAATCAGCCGTTCGGTGTTCAGATCGACATCGACGCTGAGGTAGCCGGTATGACCGAAGAAGACGTCATAACGAAGCTCAAGGAAAACGACCCACCGATCTGGACCCGAATAAAGATGGGTGGAACGGGCATCACAATTCACGTGTTCGGCTTGTCGGAAGGTGAGGACAAGATCGTTGGAGAGGCCATGGCCGATGTTCTCAAACAAGGAGTGCCGGCATAGGCAGTACGTAGAAGTGACAACAAGGCCCGCGCCAGTCAAGGCGCGGGCCTTTTTTTGTTGGTAACGGCAGCGCGGTGACCGGTATGGTTGTGCGATCAGGAAAAACTTGGGGAGTAAAGAGATGGCACTCGGCACAATTGCGATATTGAGTCCCGGCAGCATGGGTTCGGCTGTCGGGCAAGCCCTCCGCGAGAACGGTTACGACGTGGCGACCAACCTCGACGGCCGCAGCGAGCGGACCCGTGCGCTGGCCGAAGAGGCGGGGTTCCGGGCCGTGTCGGGGATAGACAGCATCGTCGAAGAGGCGGATCTCGTGATGTCGATACTGGTCCCGTCAGAAGCGATATCGGTGGCCCGTGAGGCGGCGGCGGCGATGAAACGCACCGGCGCGAGCCCGGCGTACGCTGACTGCAACGCCGTATCGCCTGACACCGCCCGCGAGTTGGGCGGGATCATCGAAGCAGCGGGCGGCCGTTTCATAGACGCCGGAATAATCGGAGGGCCGCCTGGGTCCGGATCGCCGCCGCGCTTCTACGCATCGGGACCGCACGAGGCGGTGATCGGCGAACTGGATGGCAAGGGCATCATCGTGCCGCTGTTGGGTGGAGATGTTGGAAGGGCGTCGGCAATCAAGATGTGCTACGCATCCCTTACGAAGGGCGTTTCCGCCCTGCAGACCGCAGCGCTCGTAGCCGCGCATCGTTTGGGGCTGTCCAGCGAACTGGAAAGCGAGATGTCTTCAAGCCAGGCGAACGTCCTGGCCCAGATGCAATCTGTGATTGGGCTGCCCGGCAAGGCGTTTCGATGGGTGGGCGAAATGGAGGAGATTGCCGCCACGTTTGAAAGCGTCGGCGTGACCGGCAACTTTCATCATGGCGCCGCCGAAATATTCAGGATGGTCGCCGACTCACCCCTTGGCGACGAACGGCCGGAAACCATCGACCCCAACCGCACGTTGCAAGAAACCGTTGAGGTATTTGCGGCGGGGGAGTGATGGGGGTGAGCGTCGATTGACCGTCTACGATAGACGCCGGGTTCGGCGCATGCGGACCGCCAGCCCTGAAACGGAGTTCGTCCTGGGTCGAGTTGTCAGTTCGACTCGTCGAGCAGGCTAATCCGCCTCCTCAGTTCGGAGGCGATGTGCTGGTACTCGTCGGCGATCGCGTCCGACTCGAACACGGCCGGTCGGTGGGCGTCTCGATACTCTTCGCGCATCGCGGTTCTGCCCAGGAATGGCAGGCCCATTTCTTCTGCCAGGTCTTCGCCCGCGCCAGACCCGAAGATCGGTCCAGAAAAGTTCTCGACTATCCCGATGACGGGCAGGTTTAGTTTGCGGATCATGTTTATCGAGCGCTTGGCGTCCAGGGCGGCCAATTCTTGCGGACTGGTCACGACGACGAAGCCGTCGATATTCAGCGTCTGCATCACGGTCAGAGGCGCGTCCGATGTGCCCGGCGGCAGATCCACCACCATGTAGTCGAGGTCGCCCCACTCGGTCATCGTCAGGAACTGGTTGATGGCGTTGTGGATCATCGGCCCCCGCCAAATGATCGCCTCTTCCTCATTTTCCTGGAAAAAGGCCATCGACATGACCTTCACGCCGAAGCGGGAAGATGGGTAGAACACCCCATTTTCATGGGTTGGCCCCTCGGTGATGCGCAGGATGCGGGTGACGTTCGGGCAGTCGATGTCGCAGTCGAATAAGGCCACGTTCGAGCCTTCTTGCGCCAGAGTGGCCGCAACGTTGACCGCCACCGTCGTTTTACCGACGCCTCCCTTTCCGCTGTAGACCCCGATTCGTTTGCGGATGCGATTCAGCTTGTCCGAGATAGCCTTGCGCTGCCGGAAATTCTCCCGGACGCTTGCAAGACGGGCCTCTTCCTGGGGGGTTAGCTGCCTGCGCGGGGAGGTCATTGGCGGTTATCCGTGGGGGGTTGCTGGCGCGCAGGCGGCATCATTCAAGCCCTGTCTTCAGGCGCGCTAACTTGCAGCAGGAGCCGCACCAGCCAGAGGCCGGCGCAAACGTCGCTACGGTCGCGGTTCAAATGTCAGTCGAGTCCCAGCAGGCGCTTGCCGTCGTCTGTGATCATGTCGGGATTCCACGGGGGGTCAAATACGACATCCACCTGCACGTCCTCGACGTCTTCAATCTCGGCTATTCGCCATTCAGCCTGCTGGGCGATGTACGGGCCCATGCCGCATCCCGCCGCGGTCAGCGTCATCTCGACGTGGACGTCGCCATCGTCGACCTCGACCGAATAGATGAGGCCGAGGTCCACGACGTTCACCGGAATTTCGGGGTCGTAAACATCTCGCAGGGCATCCATCACTTCATTGCGGGAAAGTATCGTTGTAGTTTCAGCCATTTCTGATTCACCCTGGCGCGGTCGCGCCTATGGTCGTTGATTCCTTGTCCAAGGCCTTACACGGCCTCCAGCCGCAAATAAAGCCCACCTCTGGAAGCAAGATTAACAGAACCCACCCGGTTGGAATCAGTCACGTGCGGCGCCTCGGAGGAGACTCACCAGGGAATAAGCTAGCCTTTTCTCCTTTTTACGTAAACGCGAAGGCGGGACACCCGGATGGGCGTCCCGCCATTCGTTGTCACCGTCTACCGGCGATTGTGCCCGATTCGGGACTTATGCGCAGTCGGGGTGACCTTCGGACCAGCGACCGAATTTCACGTCGCCCATATCACCCTGGTTGATGCTGGCCATCTTTGTGCGAGTTTTCGTCCACAGGTCGGTCCAGGTCTCTGCGTCCCTGAGTTCCGCTTCAGGATTCTTGCGGCTGCGGGCCACAAATCCGGGGAAGGCGTCTCGTCCGGTTGGCTGGCCAATCGGGTTGTACCGAAGGTCGAAACTCCACCGGATCTTCTCGCTGACGTTTGCAAGGGACCCGTGCACCGTCTCCCTGTGCAGGAAGATAACGTCGCCGCGCTTGGCCGGCATCGGCAGTGTGGAGTCGATATCGAACAAGTTCTCGGGGATGACCCTTCGCCCCGTGCCCTGGTAGTTCAGGCAGTGGGTGAGCAATCCGCTGTCGTGGCTCTGGGGCACGATCTTCAGCGGGCCCTGCTCGATGGCCGCGTCGGTCAATGAGAACCAGGCCGTGATCATGTTCGTATCGTCGGCGTTCTCGGTCACCACTCCGTGGTCCTGGTGCCATTCCGTAGCGCCGATCACCGGCTCGCCGTTAGCGTTCTTGGGCAAGTACTGCTCAGGCGGCTTGATTCGTACGTGCTGTACAGGATTGGAGTAGATTTCCGAACCGATAAGCGACTCGACGGCGTCGAGCAGGCTCTGCCGCAGTAGCGCGTTCAGGACGGCTTGTCCTGTCCAGAACGGTGTCTCTTCGGTCACTCCCATAAATGGCAGGGAAAAATCGAAGTAACCGCTGAACTGCTTTCCCGTCTCGGCATAAATCGCAGTTACTCGATCGCCGAACGGCAAATCCTCGTATCTGGACTTGATCTCGCCTTTGTCGTAAAGCTCATCTGCCAGCCGGTCGAGGACGCCGGAATACTCATCAATAATTGGGTCGAGGTACTCTTCCGGGTCAAGGACACCGTCGACCTTTAAGAACCCGTACTTATAAAAGCCTTCAACCTGCTGCGCGGTTAACGAACCCATTTCGATTGACCTCCGCTCTGGATGGACCTTGTGTCTACGCTTTACATCCGTTGCGACCGCATATATTACAGGAAATGGCGATCGTTGTCGGCATTAATGCTTTACGAATCCACAAGAACGTGGTTGACCTTCCAAAGAAGGGCGGCTTCCATTGGACCGGACTCAGGGTTGGGCACGGACCGACGTCAGTATCGCCAGTTCACATGATGGCGCGGCTTCCGGATGGCGAGCGTAGGGGTTTCCGCCAACAGCGCGGGAATGATTGATTAAGGAAGTGTGGATTGACTGACCGCAGGAGCATCTGGGCATGGGGCATGGAATCGTCCGAACCCACGGCTGGGCAGCGCCGCCTCGCTGCGGCTGAGGCGTCAAGACGATTCGGACTTCCGCTGGAACCGGAGCATCCGCCGCGAATTGAAGATTGAAATTGCGTACGCCGAGAATCAGACCCCCGGCAACGCTTTGCAATCTGTTCGACGGACTCGCATGACCGCGCGTCTCACAGCTACGGGCACAGTTTCCGGGATCGCGTGAGAAAGTTCGATGGATCGTTCGACAACCCGCCGGACATAGTCGCTCGACCGGTCAACGAGGAGCAGGTCGTCGCGTTGCTCGACTATTGCGCCTCCGCCGGTCATGTGGTGATCCCGTTCGGGGGCGGATCGTCGTCGTTGGCGGTGTTGAGCCTCCCGAAGGGGCGGATGGCGTCGTGAGCATCGACCTCACTGCCTCGACAGGGTTCTCGAAGTCGATACTGTTTCCCAGGCTGCCCACGTATCAGGTGGAGCGTGGGGCCGGGTGCTGGAGGCTCAACTCAAACCGTACGGTGTGACGCTCCGCCATTTTCCGCAAAGTTTCGAGTTCTCGACCCTGGGGGGTTGGATCGCCACCCGTTCCGGCACTTTGCAACCAACCACACGCACATCGACGATCTCGTCGAGTCGGTTCGCATGATGACGCCGGCCGGCCCCTACGAGTCCCGCCGGCTGCACGGCAGCGGGGCAGGGCCGAGCCCCGATCGTCTCGCGATCGGCAGTGAGGGCATTCTCGGCATCGTCACCGAAGCATGGGTGCGGTTGCATGCCAGGCCGCGATTTCGAGCGGGCGCCGGTGTGACCTTTCCTTCGTTCGAGGCAGCATGTAATGCAGCAGGTCCGTAGTGCAGTCCAGGATGTGGCCCGCCAACTGTCGTGTTTTAGACCGTTGGAGGCACGAAATTTTGCGGCCATGGATGGATCGAAGCCCTGCTGATCCTTGGGTTCGAATCGGCCGATATCCCGCAAGAACACGATCTCGGCGAGTCGCTCGAATTGGCCAGGGAAGCCGGGGGCAGCGTGCTCGACGGGGGTCGTACGGCGCAAGGAGGGAAAGCCGGCGGTGACGCAGACCCCGTCAGAGTGTGGCGAGATACGTTCATCAACATATGCCTACAAGTGGAACGAACTGGCCGGGCTCGGGCTGGTCCTCGATACATTTGAATCGGCGATTACTTGGGATCGTTGGCCGGAGTTCGACCTGTCGGTAAGAGCAGCGGTCGAGGACGCCCTGGCCAGAGTGTGCGGTGGGGGAGAACTTTCGTGCAGATTCACACACGTGTACCCGGACGGACCCGGCCCCTATTACACCTTTTACGCCCCGGGCAAACGCGGTTCGGAAGTGGATGGCCATGTGGACAGAATCAAGGACGCGGTCCTCCGACGCCGTCAGTGCCGCTGCGGGTACGATCACCCATCACCACGCCGTGGGAAGAGACCACCGGCCGTGGTACGACCGTCAAAGGCCTGACCTATTCGCCGACGCTCTGCGCGCGGCAAAGAACTCGTTAGACCCAGCTGGAGTCATGAACCCCGGCGGAGTCCGAAATCTGATCGCGATCGTGATAAATTCCTGGTTGTCGCAGGCATTGGCCATGGCAGGGTCGACAACTACCGGAAGATACGGGCCACAGTGAATCGTCAGAATTCTGGGTCACCATTCGGCACAACACAGGGTACGGCAAGGGTTATGTATCCGGCATGTTGAGAGCGCGCCGAGACGGCCGACCGAGCGCGTCGTCACTTGAGAAACCGCCAGATGAGCGCATAGGAGGAGAACGATTTCGCGAACTACACCCCACATCGGAGGGAACTGGTGCGAACAGGCCAGGCAGAGCTGTTCACGACGGAGGTGGTAACCACGTCAGCCGCAAAGCTGGCGCCGTATCCGGTCTACATGGACCGGGGCAAGGGGCCGCGCAAGTGGGACATCGACGGTAACGAATACGTCGACTACCGCACCGGCCACGGTTCGATGATTCTTGGCCAGGCGCACCCGGCGATTGTGGACGCAGTTCAAACCCAGATGGCGAAAGGCACTCATCTCAGCCCCTGCACCGAGGTCGAGATCAGGTGGGCAAGCCTCATCAAGCAGATAGTCCCTTCCGTTGAAAAGGTGCGTTTTGTGAGTTCAGGCACGGAGGCCGTCATGATGGCTTTCCGGATCTGCCGCCGGTTCACCGGCAAAGAGAAGATCGTCAAGTTTGCCGACGCGTTCCACGGATGGTCCGATGCGGCCTACGTAACCGACCCAGACACCGACGCCGCATACGGCATACCCTCCGGCACGGCGTCCTCAGTCATCAACCTGCCTCCTCACGACCTCGAAGCGGTCGAGAACACGCTCAAGTCAGACGACGACATTGCCGCAGTCGTTTTCCAGGGAAACGACGTGGCCCGGCCTGAGTTTATAAGGGGTCTGCGCGAGCTAACCGAGCGCATGGGAGTGCTGTTAATGATCGACGAAGTCGTAAGCGGATTTCGTTGGTCCATGTCCGGATGCAAGGGGCGCTATGACGTCACACCGGATGTCAGCGCCTTTGCCAAGATCCTCGCGGGCGGTCTCCCGGGCGGCGCGGTCGGTGGCAGGGCCGACATTTTGGACGTGATCGGCCAGGGCGGCGTACGGCACCCCGGCACGTTCAACGCAAACCCGCTGTCGGCAGCTGCCGGCGCAACGCGCGCTCCAACTTTTGATCGAAGAGCCGATTGTCGAAACGGCAGAAGCGTCGGCGGAAAAACTCCGGGTCGGAATAAACGAGGTAATGCAACGCATGGAGATACCGGGCGGCGCGTATGGCGTGGCATCGGGTCGTCAGCGTCAGCCTCGGGCAGGAAGTCGACACGACGGATCCGCACTCGACGCCCGCCGAAGCCGATCCGAACGGGAGCCAGGTCTCAGGCGCCACAGTGGACCAACTTCAGATGGAGTTCATCAATCAGAGTATGGTCGAGTCCCGTGGCGTTCATCTGTCGAGCTCCCACCAGGACAGCGAAATCGACTTCACCGTAGACAAATTCGAGGCCGCGCTTACGGAAGTCCGCAAGACCGGAGCAATCTAGTGGTCTTTCTAAACGTCAGGTAATTCGTTGACAGATTGGGATTGAAGCAGGATTCCAGTCTGGAGCCGAAACCCGGGATCCAGGGTTGTGGTCGGGCTCCCTTCGGTCGCATACCGGGCGAACCTCCACACCGTCTTTCCGGCGAAGAACGTCACCCCGTATCGGGGAGCCTGTCTTATTAGTGTGCGTGGCTTATGGCCAGGCGTTTCGGCATCATTCGTATGCGCTGGAGGATTTGATACGCCGTCGTTGCGGCATCGATCACCCGGGTCACACATGTAGGAAATCCCGCGCCGTTTGTCAGTTGAGACCTGTCCGGAACGTGCTTGGGCGGCCTGATTCGGCGTTGCGCTTCGTTTGTGAACTCGGGGTCCGGCGCCTGGGTCCGCCATATACGCCACAGGGTGCGCAGGTTGAAGGCTGTAGCCAGCAGGGACCACTCGGCCGCAACGTTGTTTAGACCGCGTAACAGGAAGCTGCGGGCTTGCAACTGTTCTTTGATGATCCCGAAGACCGGTTCGACCAGTAGCTTTCTCTGTCTGTACGCCCGTTTGGCTTCTTCGGTGGACATCCAGGCCCGGTGGCGGCGCAGCGCTGCGTCCTGGGGGCCTATCTTCAGGGTGCGGCCATGACGCTTGCTCTTCGTACAGACACCGAAGGCGGGACAGGACAGGCACACGGCAACCGATCCCCGGTAGATCCGCGTCATGGTCCGGCGGCCGCGATTGATACGAAAGAAGCTCAGCCACCGGCCCTCCGGACAACGGTAGCGGTCGTTCGCCTCGTCGTAGTCGAAACGGTCCTTGTGGTAAAGGCTGTCGAGCGCCTGTCTTTGCCCCTCCGGCATGATCACCTGTTGGCCTCTTCGGGCGCACTCCTCCAGATTGCTCCCGGAGTAATAGCCCCCGTCGGCCAACGTCGTCTCAGCCCTGACACCCGTCGTCTCCTCCGCCTGCTTCATCATCGGACCCAGTGTGCCATAGTCGGTCGGGTCGTCCGACACGCCGGCCGCCGTGATCAGCATGCCCGTCTCTTTCCCCTCAGCCACCACCGGAGAGACCACCGCCTGGCCGTTGTAGGCCAGCGTGATGCCCTGATTCGTCTTCATCATCACGGCATCCTGATCGGTCAGGTTGACTTGCTTGAGGCGGTCGCTGCCCTCCAGCGTCTCCTGCGCCTGCCGCATGCGCTCCCGCAACGCCTTCTTACCGGCCAGCTCCGGCGGCAGATTCGCCGGAGGAGCGTCCTCCCCGGCCTCGTTCTGAGCCTCAAGGGCGCAGACGCCCGGTCCGACCGTTCCAGCAGGCGGCGCAGGGCTTCGCCGTCATAGGTACGGTCATTCGCAGCATTGGCCCTCACCTTCGTCCCGTCCACAGCCTGGAGAGCCAGGTCCACCAGTTCCATCCTGAAGGCCGTGCGCACCGTGCGCTTGAACAGATTCCTCATCGCCTGGCGGTGGTTCTTGTAGAAACGCCACAGGGTGTTGTGGTCCGGACGCTGCGATCCCGTAAGCCACAGGTAAGGTATCTGGTCGCGACAGGCCGTCTCCAGCTTGCGGGTCGAGCGCACGCCGGTCATGAAGCCGTAAAGCCACACGCTCAGCAGAGCCCGGGGATGGTAGGCCGGAGCTCCCATCGGGTCACCGTCCGCATCGACTCCAAGCTCCGCCCAGTCTTCCCGCTTCATGCCGTCCACGAACTCGGCGACAAAGCGTGCAGGATGGTCCATCGGCACCATCTCGCCGAGGGTTGGCGGAAGCATCCACATCTGCTCGCGGTTCATCTCTCGAAACGGCATATCCCTCTCCTCCAATAACGGCGTGACTTCCGATGAGGATAAACCTCTCCCAACAAGCCGCACGACTTCTGAGACAGGCTCCCCGATACGGGCCGGAATCTAGGGAGTGGTTGGGCCCCCTTAGACTACAATCCAATAGTCAACGGAAGTGACACGCCCCATCCCCTGGTCCCGGCCTTCGCCGGGACGACGAGGAGAGACGGCCCCACGAAGTCCTCGGGGCAAGTGCCCCTTCTAAGGCTTGAAACGTCTGTCAACAAATAAGGTGACATTTACAGTGCCAACGCGTGTGGCGGCAGGCCGATCAGGCCTGACGAGGCATTCGTGATGAAGCGGCCGCCGATGAGCCACTCCGGCACGTAGAGGTTGCCCTCCGCGTCGCGCAAGCGATGCCGTGCTGTGTGAACTCTGCCGGGTCGCGGTCGTGCGGCCTCTCGAGGTTGCCGTCGTGCCCGTGCACGTTGGGCCAACCTTCGCGTTGGGCCACGCTGGTATTGTCCCCCAGTTGGCCCGCCAGATTATCGTCAGGGTCGACCAAAGTGACGCGCGCCTGAAGTTCGGGGATCGCCAACAGGTCCCCGGCCACCGCGAACGTGCACGGCAGGTGATATGATTAGCGCTCGCGCACTTTCCGCTTGAAGTGCCTTCCAGGTCGTAAACCATCACGCGGTTGTTGGCGCGGTCGGCGTATGTAGAGTTCCGGGTCGGCCTTTCGGTAGTCCACCAATAACCCGTGCGGGGTGTTGAAACGGCCGACGCCACTCTCCTCGCCGTTGATGCTGCCGAGGGTACTCGCCGTCTTTGGTGTATCGGTGCACCCAGCTCTGGCGCGCAGTCGACCGTACGAAGCGCAAGATGAAGATCGCCGTGACCAGAACAAAGGCCAAGTGCTTCTATCCCTCAGATGGCACCGACTACGACCCAGATCACAGCAGAGAACGGACCGTCCGCGTAGATGGCGAGGCAGGTCTGGCAATCCGCAATCAGAGCAGTTGCCAGGCGAGAAGTACCAAGGAAAGGACGAAAGCTTCACTTGGTTTTGGAGGTCCGGTACGTCGTATTAGTTCCGCTACCGCTTTCGGCCCGTGTCACAATCGACACAAAACCTCATCGCTCGTCGGATGCGATGCTCATGCCGTGCGCCTCGGTGATCGGCGCGTCGCAGGAATCGACAACATTTCCGTCTGATCGAAACTGAGGATCGTCGGTTTGCCCTGGTGGCAGGACACGATCCGTCCATCTGCCCGAACAACGGCGTCGTGGTGAGACCAGCCTTTTGTAGCAGCCTCGTCGGGCGGAATCCTGGCCCAGTCATCTACCCACGTGTAAACGTGATCTCCGCTGCCAATCTTCATCGTAGGTCTCCTTGGTCAGGCCGAACCGGTCCCTGCGTCCTGAACTACGGGACCGGTTGGGATGATCGCTGTCCGTAACTTGCGGCCCCGTCGTTAGCAGAACGCCTCGTGGGAGCCCGCGCGGGCACTCAATTCAATTTGCTATGCTGTTCTAGGGATGAATGATCACTTTCGTGTATCCCTCTTCCCTGCGGTCGAACTTCGTGTAGGCGTCCGGCGCTTCGTCGAGCGAGATCTCATGCGACACCACGAAATTTGGCTCAGCTCGTCCGGCGATGATGAGATCACGCAAGTAAGCGTTGTAGCTCTTGACGTTGCACTGGCGGTTCGAAGCGAAGACCCTTCTCAAACAACTTGCCGAAGTTGATGAGCAGTGCGCCCTTGGCAGCCTGCGCGTCGACTCCGCCGGGGTCCGCCGGGACGTACAGTCCCGGAATGCGAAGCGCTCCCGTCGGCGAGACTACGTCAATCAGCTGGTTCAGGACTATGTTCGGCACCTCGTCCTGCTCGCCTCCGGCTGCGGATGAACCAGCAGAAGTGGCCTGGTATCCGACTGCGTCGATGCCCTTGTCCGTCCCTTCGCCATTCCTGCGGGACTTGATCTGTTCGACGGGATCGGCCTCGTCGTAGTTGATCGGTATCGCGCCGATCTGTTCCGCCTTGTCCAGCCGTTCCTTCACGTGGTCCACGGAGTAGACCTCTGCTGCGCCCCTAATGACGCAACTGTAGGCCGCCATCAGACCCACCGGACCGGCCCCGAAGACTGCGACGGACTCACCAGGCCGGACGCCCGCGAGCTCGGCGCCGTGATAGCCGGTCGGAAAGATATCGGCGAGAAGGGAAAAATCGGCCTCGTGCTCGTCACCCGCCGGCAATGGGAGCGCATTGAAATCTACGAACGGCACCTGGAGGTATTCCGCCTGTCCGCCAACCCACGGGCCCATCGCCACGTATCCGTACGCCCCTCCGGCAAAACCGGGGTTGACCGTCGTGCAGAACCCCAGTAAACCCACCCAGGCAGTTCTTGCAGAACCCGCATGCCACGTTGAAGGGCAGCACAACGCGGTCGCCGCCGACGCTGCGGGTTCGATGACCGCCGATCCGACCTCCTCGATGACCCCCATGTTTTCGTGGCCAAAGACGATGCCCGGCTCGGCTGCTGTTCGGCCTTCGTACATATGCAGTCCGATCCGCATATGCAAGACGATGTGATTCGAACGATCGCATCGTTGGGGTGCTTGATCTCGGGTCGGGTACCTCTTCGATCCCGACGCGGAACGGTTCTTTGTAAACGACGGCCTTCATTCGCGCACCTCCGGCGGGCCCGGCTGAATTGTGTAACGATTGCCTCATTGCCCGTGTGCGGTCAAGGTTACACCAGCCCGTCGTTTGCCCTCCGCGTCGACGATTTCTGAAACCTTGACTAAGGTTGTGACCGGCCCGGCATAGGAAGGCTGCGTGCTAGCCTTTGCTCCGCGCAACTTGCGATTCAGCGCTCGACGGGGCAATGCACATCGCTAATGCTTGACGTTCTTAATTGTCTGATGTCCATCTCGACTGCGTGATCGGGTATCATGATCCGTCTTCGCACCAGCTCGATGTCCCAGAGCGGCGGCTTCTCGACTTTGAAAGCGGTCATTCCTCGCCGCTGGGCCTCCTCTTCCGGTGCAATGCCCGACAGTCAGCGGACCGTGCTTCTGACGCGAACGACCTCAGAGGCGCTCGATGACGAACGCAAGCGGCGTATCGAATATGCTGACGTCGTCACGTGGCCGGTTATCGACTAAGCGTGGGACCTGAACCCGACAGCGTGAGAGACGAACGCGGATCGGAACAACCGCGTATACCTGAACGCCGGGCGGACTCGGAGTTGCACGTGCGCCCCTCGCGATGCGGATGGCGATTGAAAAGGCCGCCAAAATGGGCGTCGCGTCGGTCAATGTCCACAATGTCGGCCACATGGGCGGCGCCGCTTACCACGCGATGATGGCGGCAGAGAGCGACCATGATCGGGCCCTCGGTCAAGGCGACTGAGCGGAGGGTCTGTCAGGCATGCTGCCGACGTTTGGGGCCCGGCCGATGCTTGGAACGAACCCGATCGCGTGGGCCGCACCGGCGGGAGACATGCCGCCAGTCCCTTGTTCGATCTAGCGGCACCGACGCAGATCGCCGGCATACAGTGCGACCCTGGCGAAACGTGGTAGCGACGCCAAGAGAGCTGCCAGGTGGATACTAGCCGGCAACACGACGGACGGCCCGCTCCGATCATGGAAGAGGTCGACCTGCCGGAAACATACTGGATGCTTCCATTCGGCGGCACGAGGGAGCAGGGATCCCACAAGGGCTACGGGTTCGCTTCCGCGATCGCCAATAATGGGAAACACATCTCTGACCGGAATCGGGTCCCAGTGTATTTCGACTATGCATGAACACCCGGCTGTTTGCATAGTTGGTTCATCACCTTGACGCTCGGCGTGGAACTGTCGACCGACGCGTTTACGCAGCGGCACGAAGCTTGCGAAATCGGACTGGCATGGATACATCGTTAGTCTGGAGGGGTCTCAATAGACAACACGAAGCCGGCGCCGGTCACGACCCGCGTTCTATACGCCCGCCTGTCACGAGGCGGAGCGAGACGGACCGGCGAGCCGAGCGATTTCCAGCTACTAGCGTCGTTAGGTGTGCGATTGGTGTCTTTCACACACTTGATACGCAGCTGCCCGACCTTGATCTCGATCGATTGTTGAATCCCTAAGCCGCGCTGTCGTCGGCCGGTCAGCCGCACGGCGCAATGCACTGGACACCATCTTCTAATCGTCCGCAGGAGTGTACGGTAAATCACAGCGCGGGTCGCCCGGTTTCTTGTAATCTACATACGCCGAAAGGACAGTAAGAGCATTGAAGAACTCAGGGCGCGGCGGGGGCATACTCGCCGAATTGGGCGTGACGCCCGTGATCAACGGGGTGGCGAATACTATGCCATGTACGCAGCCGCCCGTTGCCGGAGGTCGTCGAAGCTATGGAGCGATGGCGCCGGTATTCGTGCAGATGGACGAATGGTTGATCGCCGCCGGCCGGGAAATTGCCCAACTGATCGGCGCCCCCGCGGCCACCGTAACGAGCGGAGCGTCGGGCGGGCTCGTGGTTCAGACGGCCGCCGCGATTTCGAGGGCGATCCGGAGTTGATCGCGCAACTGCCCCTCACCGACGGTTTGCCTAACGAGTTGATCATTCAAAAGACCCAACGATTCGGCTACGACCACCTTTATCTCGTCGCGGGCGCGCGTTTCGTCGAGGTTGGCGATCAGAATGGCTGCACTCCCGAAGAGGTGGAAGCAGCCATCACCGATAACACCGCGGCGATCATCGATCTGGAATCCGGACCGCGCAAACATGGCGACGTCCCTCTAACCACGCTCGTCGAGATCGCCCATCGGCACGGGCTTCCCGTATTGTGCGATGGCGCATCCAAGCTGCCGCCGCGTGCCAACCTGACACGATTCCTGAACGAGGGCGCCGATCTGGTCAGCTTTTCGGGAGGCAAAGGTGTGAGGGGCCCGCAAAGCACAGGCATTCTTCTCGGTCTGCCCGAATGGATTGAATACGCCCGCCTTTGTAACGCACCGAACGCAACGGTTGCCCGCGGCCTAAAGGTCTCCAAAGAGGAGATTGCTGGCCTCGTAGCAGCCGTGCGGACGTTTGTCGCCGTGGACGAAACCGCCGAATCGGCTGCGTACACTCGAGCGATGCAGGCGATCGTCGATGAAGTGGGCGACGTGCCGGGCGTCGATTCGTCCGTGCGGCACGATGAGGCTTACTACATACCGCATGCAGTGTTTAGGTTCAACGATTCGTGGAAGGGCCCGGACAACCGCGAGATCGGCCGGCGTATGCTTGCCGGAGACCCGCGGGTCTACATGCGCCACGTGGATCCCGGCGGCGCGAGAGTTTCGGTCGACCCACTGAATATCCAACAGGGCGAGCACGAACTCGTGGCGCGAATGCTACGCGACGTGCTCACGCTCGCAGCAAGTGGGAAGTGACCGAACAGCACGCGCCCGCTCTGTCCTGGGTGTGAGCCCAGGGGCCAGTAGCCAGCTTTTTCAATTCAACGAACAACACTGCACAGGTGGTTTAGGCCATCAACAAAAAGGGTAGAGAAAATATGAAGGGTAGCGACGCACTGATGGAGATGCTCCGGGCCGAAGGAGTGAAGTACATCTTCGGGAACCCGGGCACCAGCGAAGCCGCAATCATGGATTCGCTCGAGAACTATCCGGAATTCGAATACATTCTGGCCGTTCAGGAATCGGTGGCTATCGGCATGGCCGACACGTATGCGCGCGCCACCGGAAAACCTGCGTTCGTCAGTCTCCACATAGACAACGGCCTGTCCAACTCATTCGCTCTGCTGATCGACTCATACAACACCGGTACCCCTATGGTGGTCACCGCTGGCAACAAGGACGTGCGGAAGCTGGCGGAAGGGCGCAGCGATCTCGCGGAGATGGCGCGGCCGTACACGAAGTGGAGCGCCGAAATTACGCATCCTGAGCAGTACCCATCCGTCATCCGCAGGGCTTTTCAACGAAGCAGCGAGCCCCCCGACGGGCCCTGTCTTCGTGTCGCTTTCGGCCAATTCTCTGGACGACGATGCGGACGTGAACCTCGTGCCGTCCAGGGGTTCCGGAAGTCTCCGGCCGCCAATCCCAAGGACATCGAGGACGCTACGAACATTCTGGCGAGCGCCAGCAGCCCGGTTATGATCGTCGGCGATCGTGTGATGGTTAACGGCGGCACGGACGCTGCGGTTCGGGTGGCAGAGCTTCTCGGCGCGCCCGTGTATGGCCACGTGAGCAGCCAGGTCAACTTTCCGACCGATCATCCCCAGTACATGGGCATGTTGAGCTCGACAGCCCTCAGCCCTTGAGACGCTCGATTCCGCCGACGCGGTTTTGGCGGTCGGCTGCCCCGTCTTCAACGATTTCTTCTACCAAAATGACACCGTGCTAAAGCCAGAGACGAAGCTGGTGCACATCGACATCAACGCCGGCGAGATCGGCAAGTCGGAACCGACCGACGTCGGAGTGTTCGCATCCCCCGGCGAGGCGTTGGACCAACTGGCGGAAGCACTGAACTCCGAAATGTCCGGCTCACAGATGGAATCGGCGCGGGGCAGGGCGACGGTCGTTGCGGCAGAGACCCGCGCCATGGACGAGGCTTTCCGAAAGAACGCCAAGTCGGGAAACAGCCAGCGTCCCATGTCACCGGAGGCTGCAATGGTGGCTCTGGCGGACGCGCTGCCGGAAGACGCTGTATTGTTCGACGACGCGATCAGCAACCGCGGTTCGCTGCACTCGGCGGCGAAGTTCAGCCGCCCTGGCGATTACTTTGGCGCAAGAGGCGGCTCGATCGGATGGGGACCTGGTGGAGGGTTGGGTCTGAAACTTGCCAACCCCGATCGACCGGTCGTCGCAGTATGCGGCGACGGGACCATGATGATGTCCCTGCAAGGGTTGTGGACCGCGGTCAACTCGAAGATCCCCACGGTGTTTGTTATCTGCAACAACGCCATGTACAGAGTGCTGAAGCTGAACATGAAGGTCTATAAACGCACTGTGAAGGGCAAGCCGGATGAGCCGAGCAAGTACCTGGGCATGGACTTTCCAGTACCGTTCGACTTCGCCGCGCTGGCCAGATCGTTTGGCGCACACGGTGTGCGCATCGAGGATCCGGCCGACATCGGACCCGAGCTACAGAAGGCCATCGACATGAACGCGCCAGCCGTGTTGGACGTGATCCTGGACGGAAGCGTCTAAGACAGTCCGCCTTGTGTCGGCGTAGGAAGTGTCGGTCCGCCGGCACGCGTGTGGGCTGGTACCCCTGGCAGGATTCGAACCTGCGACCGTCTGCTTAGAAGGCAGCTGCTCTGTCCCCTGAGCTACAGGGGCGCGCCATATTTCAGGATATACGCGCGCGTCGCCGCTCGTCCGCAGGCGGCATTTGTCATTTTATTGACGGAAGGCCGTACGGCTGGCCGGGCAGGGCCAGCCGTCGCCGGTTTTATCGATCAGTTCTGGCCAGCGTAGCGAACGATCACTTCCAGGCTGTCGAGCGTCAGTGGGACGCCGATGCGCTCGTTGCGCGACTTCACCTCGATCTCGATGTCGTTCCACCCCTGCTTTAGAGCGGGCGACGACGACACGTCGAAGTCGAGCCAGTACTCGTTGTACAGGATGTGCTTCGTTGCCCCGGCTCGATCCAACGTCTTCGCCATTCAGGCGGAATTCGATGTCGTCCACTGACGTGAGGTTGACAAGCAGGATGCGCAACGTCGCCTCCGACAGGCTTCCGTCCGCCTTGGCGCCCACTACGTCGTCCGCATGTCCATCCGCACCGCCGCGGTGTCTCCGGGCTGGTCGATTTCGATTGGTAGCGGGCCCTTTGGCACGGGCGGCGCCTCCAGTTCGACCGACATCCTTTCCCAGTGCGGCGGCTTTGTCGGCGAGGTAGTGCTTGTCCCTCCCGGCTAGGGTCGCCGGGTCGCCGATTTCCCGCCACTGCTGCCCGCTGTAGTTGATGTCACGGTTGAATGGAATCAACTGGTTGTTCCACAAATAAATCCCATCCACGCCCGCCTGCCAATAAGTGGCGGCTGACGCGCGGCACATCTCAGTGCTGAACACTGTCGGCTCACCGAAGAGCACTTCCGCTGTGAATGGGCGTCCCCACCAGAAGAGTCCGAGGTTTTGTGCGACGACCTGACTATCGGTGTCCCGGCATGCTTCGACGTACTCCTCGACCGGCACCCGATACATGCTCGTGTGCACGACGCCTGCGATGAGAATGTCGATGATTCCTTCGTCAATCCACGTGCGTACGTCGAGCCCCGAACCCATCGCCAGCTCGAAAGTGGGAGGTACCCGCACGGACAGCGGCAACGGGGGCCGAGATGTCTGATGGACCAGCTACGTCAGAAGAGAACGATATTGAACGCATAAATCACGATCCGTCAATCAGGCGGTGAGCATTGTCCCGGCGCCGGCCCTTTCTTGAAGAACTGGGAGGAGGAAAACGACAGAAGTCCAGTCGATCATCCATGTCGTAGTATTGATCGCTCTCGAGCTCTAGACAGCCGGTACTTGTTGTGCCTGACCTCGTCGATGCCGACGAAGTTCGTACCGAGAGGCGCGACGACCGTGAAGCGCTCGCCGGCATAGGGGTTATCTGTGAGTCCGAGCAGCCAGTCCGGATGCGAGAGCTTCATCGGTGAGATCAGCGGGTCGCCTTCCGGCAACCGGCCATCGTGGATGTCGTTCACGCGCATCGACAGGAAGACTTCGAGGCCGTGCCTGTGTCCGTGATCGATCAGGACAGCCGGCGGGTCCGTGCGCGTTCCATCAGTTCCGCGTGTTCTCGGACATGCGCCCTGGCCCGCG